>RBNI01003786.1:0-15210 GCA_003990745.1 Jimgerdemannia flammicorona
AGAAGTCAATGGGAATACTCTCCAGAAGATCCAGATTCATCAAGAGAATCTTGTCTTGGCCAGACGATTACTACAGGTCCACCAACTTCAGGCCCACTATGCAATAGGAGAACAATTGCAGAACCTCTCAGTCCCAGAGCAAACATATATCAGAAATACCACAGGATTATCAAGGAGAGATGTTACTGCTGCTGACAGACTCTACACCCTCTACAAGCGAAACCCTGCAGCTTTGATGCAAGCACAATTCTCCTGGCATGATATATGAGGAATGAACCTAACCACCTACCTGAGCATTATCAATACTGTCGAGATCCTATTCCCAGAAGAAGAAGAGGAACCCTTGGAATGGAGTGACCATGGTACAGATGACGAAGATAACAGAACAGGTATTGATGCGGAAGAAGCTTACCCACACTGGAAGGATGACTAAAAGATAGTCTGGGACAGACCATCCTTTAGTGGGGGCTGATGTGATGAACCAGGATGAACCACCTGAATTATACCTTAGCCAGATGATGTGAACAATTAGCCAGATGACATGAACACTCAGTATAGCAACCAGCAACCGTTGCTGTGGAAATTGTATAAATAGCCAGACTACCAGATAGGGTATATCTGTGCAGGACCTGCATACTTGTGCTGGACCTGCACACTCATGCTGGACCCGCACAACTTGCCATAGATAGCAAATCTATAGTTAGCCACATAGTAACTGGATAGCAACCAACTTGTATAAAATATCTCAGAAATCAGAGTGAATAAACCTCAGTTCCGAAATACAAAGCAAAAGACAAGTCTGCCTACTACACTTCGAGAGATATGCCTGCCAAAAGCCACTTGATCCTAAAGGAATTGGATTGCAACACTTAGGAGAAACGCCTGCTCTACAGCCACTACTAGGAGATTGTGAGCTTTGCCCCTTTCCCACTCCGGTCCACTTTCCGATACAAAGAACGAGTCCGTTTTCAAGAGAAGTCCGCTATGTTTTGGTTCGCTTGCCAGATAAGTCTGAAGAACCCAAGTTTCCACATTCCCAGAGAGCCTTGCCACAAGCCAGTCCTTGACGCAACTTCACAGTAGAGCCAGTCTATCGACGCAACTCCGCACAAATGAAGCCAGTCTCGACGTAACTTGCCAAGAATCTGAGTTATTTCCCAGAAGCCTGCCGATTCTGGAGAATCCACGTCATCCGCCGTTTCTAAGTTATCTGTCGTTTCCCAGTTGAAGCCCGCCGATTCAGGAGAATCTGCGTCCTCCGCCGTTTCGAGCTATCCGCATTCCCAGAAGAACCTGCGCCGCCCGAGTTATTATTCCCAGAAGAATCATATTCGCGCCATCCGAGTAGTATTCTCAGTTAAAGCCGAATCCGCGACATCTGAGTTATTCATTATTCCCAGTGAGCCTAGGAAGAATCCTCACCAGTATAATTCCCAGTAAGGAGAATCCGCGCCATCTTCTATTCCCAAACCGCCGCTTTTGGAGAATCCGCACCAAATCGAGTTATCCACCAGATCGCCGCCTTCCCAGTTGACCCGCATAAGGAAATCCATTCGCGCTACACAAGATCGTCATGCAGAAATCGCATAAGGAGAACCGCTAAATTGCCAGACCATCACGCATAAGGAACCCATCGCGCTACACAGGAAATTCTACCATTCCCAGTTGACCCAAGAAGGAAAAGACATACAAACCGCCACTACACCCAGAGAACCATCCCAATAAGGAAATCGCTTGCACAGTATCCAGATCTTGACTATTATACCGCTAAACACCAAAGACCTCAGGAAATCTTAGAACATTTTATTGCTTTTGACAAAGTAACTGGGGGCTCAAGCCAAACTACGTCAACCCCCAACCTTGTAATTTGCCTCCATTGAGCTGGGCACATTACAATACTTATCAGACTAAGTATGAAGATCTGATTTTGATATACTTATTAGACAAAGCCAGAAGAACTTAAGAAATCTACTACATTTTAATATGCTTACTAGATAAAGTTAAAAAAACTTAAGAAATCTACTATATTTTAGTCTGCTTATCAGATAAAGTCTGAAGAATTTAGCAACTATCTTGAAGATATCTACTACTTTCAGAAAGATCTACCAAAATCACAGAATTTATACTATTTAAGAATTTTGCTAAATCTATATTTAATTAGAAAATTATTAAAATTATTTATATTATATAAATAAGAGAGAACTATTGAATATTTTTATACTTTTTAACAAAGTAACTAAGAGCTCAAGCCAATTTATATAGCTGCTACAATCTTGTAATTTGTCTCTATTAAACTGGTATATTATACTACTAAAGATAATTTAACTAATAATAAGTTGTAAAATAGATTATAAATAATAGATAATAATAGTTAATAATAGATAATAGAAAATAGACAACTATGTAACTAAATAAATAATAATAAATAATAACTAAGTTTAGAATAATAAGTAAGTATAGAATAATAATAGTAATATAATGAATAATGAATAATGAATAACTAAGTATTATAATAAGCTAGTAAAAATATCTTTCTCCAGTAATATTCAGGTTATACAATCTTCTGCCAACTCTCATGACACAGTTTTTGGAGAAATAATACTAGTAATATGGTAAGTGATGAGCATTCTGAGGTGTGTACTGAATAGGGGGACTTAAGTATATTTGATTAGCAATATGTAGAGAGAGGTCCAGGCTTGGGGAGAAGTATGAGAGACCTGTTGGTAGGAGGATATAGAAGGGAAGAGAGCAGTATTAGAGGATAGGAGATTGGGAGAGTGAGCTTTATGAATAAGATAAAGGAGAGATAGCTGGTAACTAGACTGGAGAACTGGCTGAGGAGAGGCAAGGAAATGACAAGGAATATAAGGCAGCAGCTGTAGGGGGGAGTCTCTCTGGGGGGCCAGAGTAGTGGGGCTGATGATATAGTGGCTGAGGAAGTGACTACTGATGAGAGTATAACAGATAATCTGAAAAAAAAATCTAGATGAGACTGCTGATGATAAACTGAGTTGTGGGAAGAACACAAGGCCTAGTGATCTGGCTGATGGTGTAATAGATCTGGTAGTAGTCCTGTTACTCAAGAAGTCAATCTCAGAGTTTACAGTTACATTGTGCTTCCAGGGCTTGGCAGTGATAGTGAAAATGGTTTTGGGGTTGATCATGAAGCAGATAGATAGTACAGTGTCTGTTAAGTTTCTGAGGGGCCTGGAAGGGGTGAAGGTGAGCTTTGAGGAGACTGGGCCATTAGAGGAGACACTGAAGACAGAGTTGATGGTTGGGAAGGTGAGTGTCTCAATAGTATGCTATTTGAGGTGGAATCCTAGGATAGTATAGCTTCTGGTGAAAGGTGACTACTGTAGAGATGAGAAGGAGAGTTGAGGAAGTCATGGCTGAGTATAGAGAGGTGGTTGATGTATTTTTTTTTTTTTTTTTTTTTTTTTTTTTTTTTTTTTTTTTTTTTTTTTTTTTTTTATAGTTACTTAGACTCTGTCCTTTATTAACACTCTGTCTATCCTCTATAAAATATACTATTCCCACCCCTATCCTATCCCCCTAGAGGGGCCCCCCCTCTTCTCCACCTCTATGTGATGAAAGACAACTTTATCATTCACTATTGCCACTCACCCATTACTCTGTTGATAGATCTCTTTCACTAGATGGTGGCATCACTCATTCTGGGGACCTCAATCAACCCACAACCTAGTCAGCAAATCTCCCAACAACCCCTCCCACCTTAACAACTTCTCCTGTACACCAATCTATTGCCCCTCCTCAAATACAAAAAGCCAATATCTAGCCAGCCCTATCCACACTACTAAAACCCACCCTACAGTAAGCTAACCATTGCCCACCCCATCTACCAACCAAGATCTCAAATCCTCCCAGTGACCCCTCTTTCCATCTGGCCTCCTCTCTACTCCCAGCCAGTCTCTTACTGCTATCTAAAAGTCTCCTAGAACCTCACACTCTCCCAGCTAATGTTGGGCATCTGTACAAATTCTCCAACTTGCCCTACATTATAACACTCCTCACAATCTAATTGGCCACCATCCACCAGATGCCCAGCATGAAAATTCAACATGACATTCCTCTGTAGCATCTGCCACCATACTACCCAGAACTTGAGAGGAAGCCATCTCTGCACCTCAGCACTCCACAACCAGACTCCTGCTCAGTCCCACTCCTCACCAATCCATACTGCCTGCCAGCTACTTGGCCAAAGATCCTGGCCAAGACCCCACTGACACTCCACTCTATCACCAATATCAAACTCTACAAGGGGAACACCCCCCAGAAGCAGTCTGTTCCATTGCCACATAGCTGGACCCCACATCATCTCCCCCTTATTGCTTCACTAGTACAGGCTGATATAGTGTACTCCATCTACCACCCCCCACCAGAAGCCCTTATGCCATAGCCATCAGCTTCCATCCAGACCCACTAGAGAGAGCAAATCACCCAAGGACCCTTGTGGAGAGAACCTCATCTCTCATACCTTCTGCATCAACAGTACCCAACCCCATCCCTGCAAATCAACAGCCCTTTTCAACCACTATGTATGTAGACAGTGTAGCCTCTTAGGAAAGTTCACTAGGCCTAGCCCTCCCCAAACCACTAGTGTTGCCAGAGTGTCCCAACTTATCTGTGACTGCCTCTCTGCCCAAATCCAGTCTCTAGTCAATTTCATCAGTCTCTTCATCACCCAAGCTGTAAAGTCCAAATGGTATACAACATACCACAGCTTAGGGAATCAGTAGATATTCAGGATTGAAACCTGGCCTACTAGAGAGATGTGGCAACCTCCCAAGGTGGTCAATGTAGGGTTTAGGGTCTGGGAAGGGACCTCCTTCTAGACAGAGGATGTTGACATCCGAATTCAGCTAGCAGAGAGAGAGGCTACTGGGAAGGCATGATTGGCCTTCAGTAATGATTTGGAGTATCTTTGTATATAAGGTGATGAGGGTGAAAGAGAGTGAGGAAGAGGAAGAGGACCTGTTAGAGGTACTGAAGGAGCTGAGTAGTACAGTAGAGTAGAGGGTGAAGGCTTGGAAGGTATATATAGAGTCAACACACTTGGAGATTATTGATGGGAAGTGTGTCCACATGGATAAGGGGCTGTGGGAGAGGTCTCAAGAATGCAAGAGGCAGAGGGAGCTACTGGCAAAACTAGAGAGAGAGGCAAAGAGGGCTGCTGGAGGTAGTAGGGATACTGGAGGAGCCAAAGTGAGTGTCTAGACCAGTAGAAGTGGAGAAAATATAGAGGTAGATCTGGAAGAGATCGGGAAGGCACCAAGTAAGGACCCATATGAAGATGGTACATTAGAGGTCTGGAAGGATATTCCTCCTCCTCTTATTAGGTGGGGACTAGCTGCAAGAGGCCAGGTAGTAGAGGATGTGCTAATGTATAGTGCCCAGTGAGTGCACTTTGGAGTTTCTGAGGTAGCAAAGGGGAGTCAGGTGGTAGCAGCTGGTGAGGATGAACTGGTAGATGTCCTGGAGGTAGAGTGGGATGAGACTGTGAGCACAGAAGCAGATACTTCAATACTGGGTGAAGAAAGGCCAGTGACTCCAGAGGGAAAGGAGGTGGAAAACCTACTATAGATGTGCTAAATGATGATGAACAACTTCACAGCTGAAGAGTTGGGAGAAGTGGACCTGAGAGTGAGAGTGATGAGTATTGGACACAGATTCTGCATAGTAATAGAGTGGTGGAGGTGTTAAAGGCAGAGGTACTTGTAGTTTTCCTGGAGGAAAAAGGGTATGAGGTTGATAAGGAGAGGGAGGCTGAGCTGGCAGTTGCTGCTGATGAGTGGGCTGCCTTCTGTTGGACAGAGTATTATGGATTATAGCTCTGGTAGGAGGCCTGTCTGAAGTATCATAATAATTTTGAGGAAAAGGAGGATAGGGAACTAACTAAACTTCTGGTTGGATTGGAGATAAGGAGAGTTGAAAAGGAGGTGGTAGCTGGGGAACATGACTTGAACTTGGCTCAGAAAAGGATGGATGTGAAGTTGTAGAGAGCAGATATGACTTTTAATATTATTTCTTATAAATAATATAATGAATATTTTTTTTTTGAATGTGAATGGGCTGCAGAGTTCAGTTAGGCATCAGAACATTTTTACTTGGTTGAAGAGCTTGGAGGCTGATCTCTTTCTTCTGCAGGATATTTGATGTGAAGATAATTTAAATAGACTGAAATAGACAATGGAATGAAGAGGAGAGGCAGTTTGGAAGGATAAGGTTGGGATCCTGGTACAGAGAGGCAGAGGGGAGATATAAGATATAAGAAGCTAGAGAGACAGGCTAGTCTAGGGAGAGTGGATTCAACCAGGTTGAGAGCCAGTTATAGTGGGGTCCTGCTACTGCTCTGCTGTATATAGTGAGAGAGTAGATTGGGCAAAGAGAGTGAGACCCTCATGGAGGCTGGAGTGGATATTTTTAGAGAGGACTTTAATATAGTTAGGGAGGCATTGGTGGATAGAACTGATAGAGGACAGGGGACTGAGGGCAGGAGTGGGGGGTTGGAGATGTAGAAGGAAGTTGAGAGGTTGAGTTCTTTGATAGATGCTGGCAGGGGGTTCTGGAGTAATCAGAGAGTATATATATATATATTAGGCTAATGGTCTAGATATGAGAATTGACTGGATGCTGATGGCAGACTGCTGGGGCTTGGATGTTTGGAAGTCACTAGAGGCTGAGTAGTGTCCATGATCTGATTACTGGGGACTATTGGAGCAGGGACATTTTGGGAGAAGTGAAGATGGGTCTGGACATTGGCACCTCAATTCCTCTTTATTGGCTGAGAAGAGTTTGTGGGACAAGTGGGTGGAGGACATTCAGCAGAGAATGGAGGGCTAGATACAGAAGGGGGCTGCAGTTAGTGTCCAGTAGGTGAGATTGAAGGAGGCTATTAGGGTTTACTAGAGTGAGACTGATAAGGAGACAGGAAGGCAGAGAAGGAGGAAAGTAACCTGGACTTCTGCTAGATTGGCTGGACTTTTGGAAAACTGGGTTAGACTCTTGGCCCTAGAGAGAGTAGAGAACTAGAGGGTGATATGAGCAAGGCTGGAGATTGTGGAGTTACAACAGGTGTTGAGGGAGGAGGAGATGAGAGTGTAGGGTTTGGCTATATGACTATGCTGGCAGAGGGTAGAGGAGAGAGAGAGGCCCTCACAGTACCTTTCAAGGACCCTTTGGGTAAGAAGAGTGAAGCAGTGATGAGAAGGAGTTCTTGATTCTAGTGGTCTGCTAGTACATAGTTCACAAGACATTCTGGGCTTATTGAAGGAAAGGTGGAGTGGTTTGTGGAGTGAGGAGGAGGGTGGAGCTAATGCTGCCATCATAGAAAGCACTTTGGAGGAATGGTATCCACTGCAGACTAATGGGCTGGAGGACTTAGTGGGACTAGTTCAGGAGGAGGAAATTCACCAGATTCTTGCTGTAACTATGCTGGACACAGTACCAGGAGAGGATGGATTGCCCTGGGACTTTTGAAAGAAGATGGTGGATGTCCCTGGAGTGATGGGGAAGTTGATGGCACTTTGTGACTTGGTATTACAGTCTGGGAGGTGGGTGGGGGAGCAGGATCTGGGGCTGGTGGCTCTGCTCTTTAAGGATAAGAGTAGGAGGGAGAATTGGAGGAACTGGTAGCCCATCATGCTACTAGACATGGACAGGAAGTTGGTCACTAAGGTGGTGGTGGTGCAGCTGTAGAAGGTGGTCTAATAAGTCTTAGTGAGGAGCAGTGAGGTTTTGTAGAGGGCTGACTTATTAGGGATAGCATGACCTAGGTGTATGGTATTATTGAAGGAGCTCAAGCCTGTAGACTGGATGGGAGATTGATCTTCTTGGATCAGAAGAAAGCATATGACCATATATGGTATATCTGGCTGACAAAGATTCTAGACAGGATTGGGGTCTCTCAGTAGTTCTAAGTGACAATGATCAGTCTACTGGAAGGGAGTAGAGCAGTGCTCATATACAATAAGCATAGAGGGGTGGCATTTCCTTTAAGGAGGGGAGTTCTTTAGGGAGACCTGCTGTTCTCTATTTTGTATACTCTGTCCTTGGAGCCATTGTTGGATAAGATTAGGTGAAAGATTGCAGGGCTCTTTATATTCAGCATTGTGTGAAAGGTTGGAGCCTTTGTGGATGATATGGTAGTTGGTCTGGGGTCGATTGCTGATGTCAGGAAACTCCAAGAAACAGTAGAGTGGTACAAGACACACTCTGGGGCTAAACTTAACTGATATAAGTATAAAACAATAGTGTTAAGTAATAGCCTGGTAAGAGGGGATATCATTGGAACATTTGTCTCTGCTGGAGAGGCTGTGAGGTACTTAGGCATCTACCTCTCAGTGTATAGATCAGTCCTACTATGACCTTGGTGGGAGTGATGAGTGGTCATCTGGAGGGAGGTCCTGTGAGGTTGGAGAGGCCACCATCTCTCTTTAGTGGGGCATATTATAATTTTGAATGTCTACTGGCTACCAAAGTTGTGATATTTGGCATATCATCTTAACTTTCCAGACTAGGTAGTAAAGAGGCTCTTGAAGATGGCCAAAGATTAGATCTGGGCTGAGCAGAGGAGTTAGATTAGCTGGGAAATCTTGTCATTACCAGTGGCTAGAGGAGGCCTTGGGCTGGTTGACTTCCTGAAGAGGTTGCATTGTCTAAGAGCATAGTGGTTGAAGAGAGTAGTGGAACTGAGGGGTAGTAGCTGGATACCTCTGATAAAGAAGGTCTGGGAGATGAGATACTCACTGAGAGGAGCTACCAGAGATTTACTGTCCTTAGTGGGGCTTCCAAATAGTGGGCATATGAGATTTAAGGGCTTCTGGTGAGGAGTAGTAGATGGGGTTCACTGTATCAGAATTTACTAGCAGAGAGATAAAGGAGAGGTATCTTGGGGCCCAGCAATGTAAAGATGGGATTGAGTGTTGCTGGGGAGTGCCCCTCTTTTGGACTTTGATATTGGTGATGGAGTAGAATGCCAGGGGGGAATGGGACAGGATTTTTAGCCTAGCAGATGGCAGATGGTGGAAATTGGAGAAGAGTGGGACTAGAATGGAGTCTGGGTGTAAAGTGTGGAGATAAGGTGATGGTTACTACCCAAGTACTGGGTAGTTTGGTGGTACATGCTGTAGAGGAATGTTATACTCAACTTTCACTCAGGCTACCTTGTGGAGGGGGGGAACTTTGACTGTGAGGAGTGTTATAATGTGAGACAGGAAGGGGGGTTTGTGCAGATACCAGAATATTGGCTAAGAGAGTGCAAGATACTTGGTAAATTCTGGTTAGTGGTCAGAAATAGATTGGGAGCTATGTATAGGGGAGATAGTGAGCCACCTCTTTCCAGTATCATTCAGGTTACACAACCTTTGGAAGACACTTACAACATTGTTTTTAAAGAAAAGAGACTAACAACATAGCAACTGACAGGCAATCTGAGGTGCATACTGGGTAGGGTGGCCCAAGCACTTTTGACTGGCAGCAGGTGGGGAGGGGCTCAGGCCTGGGGGGGGGCATGAGGGGGCTGCTAGTGAGTGGATGTGGAAGGGGTGGAGGTAGTGGCAGAGGCCCAGGATCTGGGAGGGCGAGCTTCATGGAGATGGTGAAGGGGAGATAGCAGGCATCAGGGCTGGAGGGCTGGCTGAGGAAGGGCAAGGAGACCGAGAAGGCAACAGTGCAGGGGGGAGCAGCCTTTGGAAGGGGGGGCAGTGGAGCTAAAGGAGTAGTGGCTGGGGGAAGTGTGATTGCTGATGGTGATGGGACTGTCAATCTGGAAAAAAATTCAGATGTGATGGCAGATGGCAAGGCTGAGCAGCTGAGGCTTAGAAGACAAGGAGATTTGGCAGATAGTGTAATGGGCCTGGTGGTGGCCCTGTTGCTTAAAAAATCGATCTCGGCATTCACAGTTACACTGTGCTTCTGGGGCTTAGTGATGACAGCAAAAATGGTGCTGGGGCTCATTACTAAGCAGGTGGCAGGAGCTGCATCAGTGAAGTTTTTGAAGGGACTGGAGGGAGTGAAGGTGGGTTTTGAGGAGGTGGTGCCATTGAAGGAGGCACTGAAGACTGGATTGGTGGTTGGGGAGGTGTGTATTTTGATGGTACATTGCCTGAAGTGGGATCCCAGGGTGGTCCAACTGCTGGTGAAAGGAGTACCGATGGTGACAGTGATGGAGATGAGAAAGAGAGTTGAGGATTTCATGGCAGAATATGGAGAGGTGGTGGATATTGGATTCAGGGTCTGGGAAGGGACCTCACTCAGGACTGGTGACATGGATGTGAGGATTTGGCTGGCTGGGAAGGAAGCTACTGAGAAGGTGAGGGACTGGCCTTCAGCAATGATCTGGGGAGCAATCTTGTGTAAAGTGACAAGGGTGAAGGGAAGTGAGGAGGAGGAGGATTTATTGGAAGCACTAGAAGAGTTGGGTGGTACTGTAGAGAGGCAAGTGAAGGCTTAGGAGGTTTTTGTGAAGTTGATGCACTTGGAGGTGGTGGATGGAAAGTGGATTCGAGTGGCCAAGGAGTAGTGGGAAAGGGCTCAGGGGCATAAGAGACAGAAAGAGCTGCTGGCCAAGCTGGATAACAGACCACTGGGGGATGCAAGCAAGGTGAAAGGTACAGGGGGAGCCGAAGTGAGTGTCTGGGCCGGCGAGGGGGAGGGGAAGGACGAGAAGGAGACAGGGGAGGATAAGGAGAAGCCTAGTAATGACCCATATGCTGATGGTATACTGGAGGTTTGGGAGGAGGACTGAGAGAGCTCCCCTACCCCTACCTCTCTTATCAGGTGTGACCCAGCTTCCCGAAACAGGGTGGTAGAGGATGTGCCAATGTGAGGGGCCCAGAGGGTGCAATTTGGAGTTCCAGAGGCAGCATATGGGGGACAGGTGGTGGTGGCTAGAGAGGAGGAACTGGTGGATGTCCCGGAGGTATGGGATGAGTCTGCAAGTACTGGAGCTGATACCACAATGTTGGATGGAGGGAGGCCAGCGACTCCAGGGGGGAAGGAGGTGGGGAACCTACTTTGGATATACCAGATGATGAATAACCTAGTGGCGGAAGAGTTGGGAGAGGTAGACTTGCGAGTGATGAGTGATGAGTATTGGGCGAGGATACTGCAGGGAGATGGAGTAATGAAGGCATTGAAGGTGGAAATTCTTGTAGTGTACCTGGAGGAGGAAGGGTATGAGGTGAATAAGGAGAGGGAGGCAGAGATAGCAGTCATTGCTGGAGAGAGGGCTGAATACTGCTGGAACAAGCATCATGGACTGCAGCTCTGGCAGGAGGTATGCCTAGAATACCAAGAGGAGTTCAAGGAGAAGGCAGATGGAGAGATGAATGAACTACTGGCTAGATTGGAGGCTCAGAGGGCAGAAGAGGAGGAGGTGGCTGCGGAACATAATCTGGACACAGCACAGGAGGAGATGAGCATAGAGTAGTAGAGATTGATTGATAACATAACATATTTCATTATGAACAGTACAACCAACATTTTTTCTTTAAACATGAATGGGTTATAGGACACTACTCAATGTAGGAACAATTTTACTTAGATGAAGGAATTGGAGGCTGATCTCTTCCTCTTGCAGGATGTCTGGTATAAGGATGATTCTGATAAGATGGAATGGACAAAGAAATGGAGAGGTGTGGTGATTTGGAAGGACAAGGTTGGGATTTTGGTTTGGAAAGGCAGAGAGGAGATATAGGATGTAAGGAGCTGGGGAGAGAGACTGGTCTGGAGTGAGTGGATTCATGCAGGCTGGGAGCCAGTTACAGTTGGCTCCTGTTACTGTCCTGCTGTATGGGGTGAGTATGTAGATTGGGTGAAAGGTTTATAGGAGAGTGGGATCCTTACAGAGGCTGGGGTGGATATGCTTGGGGGAGATTTCAATATGGTTCGGGATGTACTGTTGGATAGAACAGATGGAGGACAAGGTGCTGAGAGCAGGAGTGGAGGACTGGTGGTATGGGAGGAAGTAGAAAGACTAAGTGTACTGGTAGACACTGGTAGGGAGTGCTGGGAGAATAGGAGGGTTTATATACATTGGGCAGGGGGCCTGGAGACAAGAATCGACTGGATTTTGATGGTCAGTTGCTGGGGCCTAGATGTTTGGAAGTCACTGGAGGTGGAATGGTGTCCATGGTCAGATCACTGGGGGCTTTTGGGACAGGGGTGCTTTGGGGGAAGTGGGGATGGGCCTGGACATTGGTGCCTCAATTCCTCTTTGTTATATGACAAGACCCAGTGGGATGAGTGGGCTAAAGACATTCAGATGAGGGTGGAGAACTGGCAGTGGGAAGGTGTCTCAGTTGGGGTTCGGTGGATGAGGATGAAGGAGATGGCCAAGATTTACTGGAGTGAGGCTGGCAAGGAGGCAGAGAAGCAGAGAAGGTGAAGAGTGTGTTGGGCTTCTATTAGATTGACTAGGCTCCTGGAGGAGTGGGCAAGGCTGATGATGTTGGAGGGGGAAGAAGATTGGAGATTAATGAGGGCGAAAATGGAGGTTGGGGAACTACAACAAGTGCTGCAGGAAGAGGAAGAGGCAAGAGTACAGAGCTTGGTGGCATGGCTTCACTAGCAGGATCTGAAGGAAGGGGAGAGGCCTTCCAAGTTTCTTACAAGGGCCCTTAGGGTGAGATGGATACAGCAATAGTGGGAAGGGGTATTGGACTCAGATGATATATTAGTGCATGGTGTATAGGACATTCTTGGATTGCTGAAGGAATGATGGAGTGGATTGTAGAGTGAGGAGGAGGGTGGGGCAGATGCTGCTGCCATTGACTGAACATTGGAGGATTGGTACCCACCATAAGTCGAGAGGCTAGGTGACCTGGTGATACCTGTACAGGAGGATGAGATCCACCAGGTTCTTGCTGTAACAATGCTGGGTATGGTACCAGGAGAGGATGGTCTGCTCTGGGACTTTGAAAGCAAATGGTTAGAGTCCCAGGAGTGATGAGAGAGATGACAGCATTGTGCAGCTTTATCCTACAGACAGGGAGGTGGGTGGGAGAGCAGGATCTTGGGCTGGTGACACTGCTTTATAAGAACAAAGGAAGGTAGGAGGATTGGAAGAACTGGCGGCCAATAATGTTGCTAGATATGGACAGAAAGTTGGTGACTAAGATGGTAGTGGCGAGACTACAGAAGGTGGCCCAGCAAGTCGTGGGGGTTGAGCAGAGGGGATTTGTGGGTGGTCGGCTCATCAGGGATGGCACTGTCTGGGTACATGGAGTTATTGAAGGGGCAAGGGCCTGTGGACTGGATGGGCATCTAGTCTTCTTGGACCAGGAGAAGGCTTATGACCAGGTGTGATGAGTCTGACTGACAAAAGTTTTGGATAGAATGGGGGTTCCATACCAATTCTGGTTGGCAATGGTCAGCCTACTGGAAGGGAGTAGGGCTGCACTCATGTGTAATGGACATAGAAGGGTAGCATTCCCCTTGGGTAGGGGGGTGCCCCAGGGGGACCCACTGTCTCCCATTTTGTATGCTCTTTCCCTAGAACCCCTTATGGACAGAATTAGGTGGAGGATAGTGGGGCTCTCTGTCTTTGGCATTGGTTGGAAAGTTGGGGCCTTTGCAGATGACATGGTGATTGGTTTGAGATTGATTGCTGATGTCAAAGAGCTCAAAAAGACCATGGAGTGGTATGAGGAGAACTCTGGAGCTAAGCTGAATTGGCATAAGTGTGAAACAATAGTGCTAGACAATGGCCTAGTAGGAGGGGAGGTTATAGGAACAATCGTCCCCACCAGTGAAGTAGTGTGGTACTTGGACATCTATTTGTCAGTCTATGGGTCAGTTCTGCCCAGGATTTGGTGGGAGTAGAGGATTGGAATCTGGGAGGAGGCCCTGTAGAGTTGGGGGGGAAGACAATTTTCTCTGGCAGGGCGGGTTTTGATTTTGAATGTCTACTGGCTGCCAAAGTTGTGGTATCTGGTATATCATCTGGACTTCCCAGCCTGGGTGGTGAAGAGATTGATGATGAAGTCAGCGAAGGGATAGATTTGGGCTGGCAGGTGGAGTCAGATTGGTTGAGAGACCTTGTCCTTATCAGTGATAAGAGGTGGTCTTGGGCTGGTTGACTTTCCAAAACGGTTACACTGCTTGAGAGTATGGTGGCTAAAGAGGGCAGTGGAATTGAGAGGAGGTGGTTGGGTTCCCCTGCTGCAGAAGATCTGAGAGAGGTGGTCATTGCCAAGAGGCTCAACTGGCAATCTCCTCTCATTGGTTGGACTTCAGAATACTGAACAACTGTGATATAAGGGATTTTGGTGGGGGATAGTGGAGGAGGTGCACCACATTGGAATTTGTTGGCAGGAGAATGAAGGAGAGGTGGTTTGGGACTTGGCGATATAGAGATGGGATCGTATACTGCTGGGTGGTACTCCTTTAATTGAGTTTGACATTGGTGATGGAATGGAATGCCAAAGGGGACTGGGCCAGGATCTGTGGCCTAGCAGTTGGCAAGGAGTTGGAATTGGCAAAGAGTGGAACTGGCATGATGTTTGGACCTGGAGTGCCGCAGTGAGAAAGTGGATGCCACCAAAGTACTGGGTGGTCTGGTGGCATATGCTGCAGAGGAATATAATGCTCAACTTTTGCTTAGGGCATCTTATCATAGGGGGTTGCTTTGACTGTGAGGAGTGCCATAATGTAGGGCAGGAGGGGGGTTATGTATAGATGCCTGAACATTGGCTAGGAGAGTGTGAGGTATTGGGGGATTTTTGGCAGGCAATTGGAGAATGCTTGAGAGTATAGCATAGGGGAGATGAAGTATGGAGAAGGTGGGAGAACTTGAGGGATCAATTGGTAGGGGGGATAGGGAAGGAGTAGCTTACCTTGGGCTGGGCTTTGGCTATTTGGGTGGGGCTGGCCAGTCACTGGCTATTTGTTTTTGAGGATGGGAGGAGACAGGGCTTGGGAGACTGATTGTTGTGGTGGCATGGGCTTATAGAAGACACCTTAACAGGTTGGTGACTTGGTTGAGGGCTGCAGGGTGGTCAGAGGCACTGCTTAGTGGAGAAAATTTGTGGACAGAGTGGGGGGAGAGTTGGAGTAGTTGGTGAAAGGGTGATCTTTATTCATGAGAAGGTGGGGAGGGGCCCCCCTATGGAGATTGGGTAGTGGGTGGTGATGATGTATACTTATTCATAGACTGGTAATAAAGGTGGAGTCCAAGTGACTATAAAA
>RBNI01003787.1:0-15209 GCA_003990745.1 Jimgerdemannia flammicorona
AAAAAAAAAAAAAAAAAAAAAGAAAGGGGCTAAGAAGGCATCACTCAAGGACCTGTTTGCTGATAGTACTTTCAAGGTCTGGGACCCAGTTATGAATGATACTCCCCTCTGATCAGGTGGGGTCCAGCTGCAAGAGGTTAGATAGCAGAGGACAAGCTGATACAGGGTACTCAGTGGGTGCACTTTGGGGTTCCTGATGTGGCAAAGGGTGGACAGGTAGTGGCCATTGGTGAGGATGAGCTAGTGGATGTCCCTGAGGAGGGGTGGGATAAGACTGCTAGTATAGAGGCAGATACTATGATGCTGGATACAGGAAGGCTGGGGACACCAGGAGGGAAGGAGGTGGGGAACCTGCTGTGGATGAGCAAAGTGATGGATAATCTCATAGCTGAGGAGTTGGGGGAAGTAGACCTACAAGTGATGAGTAAGGAGCATTGGGCAGGGATTCTGTGTGGAGAGGGGGTGGTGGGGGTACTGAAGGCAGAGATTCTTGTGATTTTTCTGAAGGAGGAGGGATATGAGGTTGATAAGGTGAGAGAGGCAGAGCTGGCAGTTGTTGCTGGTGAGTGGGCTGTCTACTATTGGACTGAGCAGCATGGTTTGTAGCTCTGGCAGGAGGTATGTCTGGAGTATCATAAAGACTTCAAGAAAAAGGAGTATGGGGTGATGGCTGAACTTCTGGAAGGGTTGGAAGCACAGGTGGCTGAAGAGAAGGTGCTGGCTGCCAAACATAACTTAGACTTAGCACAGGAGGAGTTTAATGTGGATTTGTAGAGGCTGCAATTGATAATCAACATTATTCCTAATGAACATTATTCCTAATGAACAGTACAACTAACATTTTCTCTCTGAATGTGAATAGATTGCAGGGTACTGGGTGGTATAAGAACATTTTTACTTGACTTAAGGGATTAGAGACTCATCTCTTTTTACTACAGGATGTATGGTGTAGTCACAATGACTTACAGTTGGTCATCATTACTCATCTTGTATGCCATATGATCTTCTTATGCTCTGATCTGGTAGCTTGCAAGGAAAGGCTGTCTCCTGTACTGATGTCATCATTCTGAGATCACTGTTACATCTTCCTCCTGAATAAGGATCTTCTTGAATGTCCTTATTCATTAGTCCAGTCCTGAAAAATTTGCTGATCCTATAACCTCTAGTAAGGGATTGAAAAGTGGTGTTTATGGGCTAGTATCTTCTCTTTATATTTTGGCATGATGGTGAAGAGTCACTTCCTTCATATAGAGCAAGAGCCTGATTCTGATCTTGACTAATCAGTTGATGGTTCGAACTCCTCTGGCTTTGAAAGTCTCATAGATAAGTAGTTGCTGATGCCATATCCCTTAGAGAATGGTCCAGACAGATAGCCTGCTGGTCACAGGACATGCTGTTATGATTCATGGACTAGAACCTCATGGGCAGTCATCATATTTTGCTTCTCTTATATAGGTTCATGGTACTTCTTGAGTCTGTTCCTATGTACTATGGTAGGCAGTATAGTTTCTGAGATTTTTCTAAGCCAGAAGATAGTTCTCTTGATAACTTGCATGTAGAAGGGTCCTTTCCATTTGGGCTCCAGTTTTCATGACCATGAGGCTTCTACCATATTTCAATACAGTAGGACCTTTTCTTTAATTTGGATGGATTTTAGGGTCTTGTGATTCTTTCCTGCATTTTTTCTTATTAGTGCTTGTAACTTGATGATATAATCTTCAGCCTTCTTCCTAATTTGGTGTAGTCTCTGAATTTCTGCATTGACCTATCTCCAAGTTAGGTCTAGATTTGTAGCTGAGGTTCCATCAGAATCTTCATCTCTGAAGAGCAGTTCTCTTGGGGTAAAGTGTGTGCTCTGTGACTATATGTCTTATAGGACAGAGAGGGCAGTTGGGAGATAGTTATCCCAATTCTTATATGTCTCTGAGATCTTCACCAGGATGTTCTTGAGGGTCTTGTTGGTTCTCTCTATCTGTTCATTTTCTTGAGGGTGGTATGTGGTAGTCTTGATATACTGAATCTTGTATTTCCAATACATTATCTTGTAGAATCCATTGACAAATTCTGTGCTGCAGTCTGTTGTGATTTGCTTTAGTATCTTATAGCAGCAGATGATTTCTTGGTGTAGGAAGTTAGCTATAGAGAGGGTATTGGCTTCTTGTAATGCTCCTGCTTCTATCTATTTGGTAAAGAGGTCTACAATAACTATAATATAGTGATTTCCTGATAGTGTTACTGGTAGTGGCCCAATAATATCCATTGCAATGTGATGGAAGGGGATAGACTCAATTCTTGATGACCTAGGTACCTGTCCTTGCTGATCTTGTTTCTATTTTTAGTGCTTATCACACCCTTTGATAAATTGGTACAGGTCTTCTTCTATTTTGGGCCACTATATAGTTCTTTTTGCCTTGTTGTATATGTTGGTTCCTCCTAGATATCCTTGCTAATATACTTCCTTCATTACTTGATACTTCTTGTATTCAGGTATTACTAGCTTTTCTCCTTTTCTGAGTATAGTGTTGTCTAGTTCAAACTGTTTCCAAGTCTAGTTGATGATAGTGATTGTCTAGGGTTTGAGGTGGTTGAGCATCTTCTACTGCCCAAGATAGCTGATTAATCTATAGTATAACTCCTTATTCATGTTGAATAGTCTTGATGGGGATGTTTTGGAGTATTCTTGAGAGTGCATCAGCATTGGTGTTGGTTCTTTCTGAGTGGTACTTGATAGTATAGTTATACTCTTGCAACCTGTAGATCCATCTGATATATATTCCTTTGGGGTTCAGAGTGTGAAATAGCCAGGCAAGAGTGGAATGGTCTGTTTGAATGGTAAAGTATTTCTCAGCTAAGTAGTAGTGGAACTTGTCTACTGCCCAAACTACTGCTAAGCATTTGAGCTTGCATGACTCATAGTTCTGTTCTGCTCCACAGATACCTCAGCTTATATAGGAGATGACATATTCATGTCCATCTTTCTTCTGAGCTAAGACTGCTCCAAGTCCTATAGTACTTACATCTGTCTGCAGGATGAATTCTAGGTTCCAATCTGGTCTTCTGAGGATAAGTACTTGGGGTCAACCTGGTCTTGAGTTCATTGAAGATTTCTTAGTGTTCCTTGGTCTATTCAAATTTGGTTTCCTTCTTCAGTAGCTCATAGATAGGTGCTGCAATATTGGAGTATCCTTTGATAAATCTTCTATAATAGCTAGCCAGTCCAAGAAAGGCATGGACTTCTGTAGTTGTTCTGGGTCTCAGGTAGGCTGCAACAGCCTCAATCTTTATGGGATCTGTGTGAATTCTGGTCTGATTGATAAGGTGTCCTAGGTAGGCAATATCCTGGGCTGCAAACTTACATTTCTTGGACTTGATGTAGAGGCCATGCTCCTTGAGCTTCTTAAGAGCTAGCTGTATGTGATTGATATATTCCCATGCAGTATTGCTGAAGATGATCACATCATCAATATAGATAAAGAGCCATTTTCCAATCTTATTGCTGAAGACTCTATTTATCATTTGCTGAAAACTTTCTGGGGTATTACACATTCCAAATGGCATTCATAGGTAGATATAGGTGGCATCAGGTATGATGAAGGCTGATTTCTCACTGACATCTTGAGTGAGACCAATCTGATGGAAGCCTGAGAACAGATTCAAGGTGGTGTAGTATTTGGCTTTGCTTCCAAGGGTGGTAAGGATTTCTTAAATATTTGATAAGGGCTGCCTATCCTTCTTGATGATTGTATTGAGCTTCCTATAGTCAATGCAGAGTCTTGGTGCAAACTCTCCAGGCTTGCTTCCTTTCTTCAGGGTAAGGATAATGGGTGAGACCCAGGGACTGATAGCTTGCTTGATGATTCTGGCTTCTTCTATTTCCTTGAGTTCTGCTCACAGCTATTCTCTGTAAGCAGGTGGTATAGGTTTGGCTTTCTGGTAGATGGGCTTGATATTGCCAGTGTCAACTTTATGATAGTACTTAGGTTCTTGATTGTGGATATCTCAGAAGTCTGTAGCAAGTACTCTTTCATTCTGATGCAGGATCTTGAGAAGTTATTCTTCTAGGAGAAAGTTTTCTCCAATAGTATATATGTGCTTGTTCTGGTCCCTGTCTTTCTTGTGCTCAAGTTTGGTAATCTTGATGGCAGCATAGGCTCCTTTTCTAGTAGATCCAAAGCCTTGTTCTCCTCTCTTGGTCTTGATGAGTTTGATGGCTTCAGTGATCTTGGGCTTCTTGATTTTGTAGATCAGCATCTGGCCAATCCTGTCATGCTTCTTGACTTCAAATGGAGTGGTGGGGTTGTGATTTCTGACTATGAGGAAGATCTTGCCAGTATAATCAGAGTCAATTACTCCTCCTTTACCTGAGATTTCACTTTTGGCCAGACTGCTCCTGGTCTTGATAATTCCAGCATAGTTCTCTGGTAGCTTGACTCAGATTCTGGTGCCAAGTAGAGTGGTGGTCTGTGGTTTGAGAGTAGCATCTTGAATGCTGGCAAGGTCCATTCCTATGGCTCCTTTAGCCTTATATTCTGGGATCTTGGCTTCAGGGTGAAACTTCTTGACCTTGAGGGTGATATCTAGTTCTTATTTCTCCTCATCATCACTGTCAGCTTGAAGCTTGGGGGGCTGGTCATCTTCTTTGGCTTTCCTTTTTGCTTCAGCAGCTTCTTGCTCATATTTCTGTTAGCAGATTTTCCTGACTTCACTGATACAGGACCAGCAGTCATTCAGGTGTTCAGAGTAGTACATCCTAGTACCATGGGGGCATCTTCCTTGAGGGGCATAGCCATCAATAATCTTATTATACCATTGCTCATCTGTGAGCTTGAGTGTCTTGTTCTTGTTTTTGTTCACTGAGTACATGAAGACTTCTGTGTTCTCTTCATCTCCTTCCTCCATATCTGATAGGACTCCTTTGTAGACATTGATAGAGACTTGTACCTTTCTTTCTCTATAGTTGATCTGTATCTTCTGAAAATTGAGGTCAATGATGGCCTTGGCCTTGTGAAGTCATTGATTGCCAATGAGGATATCATAGTTGGTGATGCTTGTAACAATCACATCTACTGAGATAGTAGCTTCTCTTATCTTGATGGAGACTTCTTGGATTTTGTCAAGGAGAGTAGCTTATGTACCATCTGCTGTGACATAGACTATCTTGGTAAACTCTTCAATGTCTCAGCCTAGGCAGTCAATTGTCTTCTTGCTTATGAGGTATCCTCCAGCACCAGTATCAATGATGGCATTAAAGATACAATCTTTGATCTGATATGGAGTATAGGCTGATATCTTGTACTGGTCTTCAGATTCTTCACCTGAGTCTTCTGATTCTTTCTGTGTATTGTGAGCTTCTACAATCTTATACTCTTGATTTTGGCAATAGTTACAAGTCCTACTCTCAACTGCTGTCTGAAGGCAGGGACTTCAGCTAGCTATCCAAAAGTAGCATTGACCTTCTGTTTCTTCAGGTCCTTGTAGATATTATACTGATAGATCTTGGTCTTGTGCAGCTTCTGTTTCTTCTTGCTTTCACTTTCTCCTGAGACTGAAGTAGTACCTTCAATGATTTGGCAGACAGCTTCATCTAACTCCATATCTTGATCAATCTCCTTAGGTTGAGTCTTGCTTTGAATAGTAATAGCTGGGGTCTTCTTTGGTCTTCCAACTGGCTTGCTGTTGCTCTTCTTATCATAGGGCTTGGACTAGGTTCTGGTACCTTCAGTAGCAGGGTAGAATTCAAGCTCCTTGTAGTATTCTTCATCATCAGTATTACCAATCTCCTCAATGACTACTGCATTGATTTGTTCTCTGGTTCTGCTAGCATTACTTGATTGGGCTTTACATCTTATTTTGGTTATGCAATTCTTTGCATAGTGGCCTTCTTCACTATATCTGAAGTATGTAATATTGTATTCTTCTATAGCAGCTGCAAATCTCTGCACTGGTCTCCTGTTAGCACTTCAGACTTCTCTAACAACATCACCAAGGTATGCAGTCATCTCAGCAAACTGCTTGGCAAGTTCCTCCACTAGGTCAGCTTTGGTTGTCTTGGGGGTAGGTGGGGATGGTTGTCTATTTACAACTGTGGCAGGTATGATACTAGTTGGCTTTGATGGCTCTATCTTGATGCCAGTTATTTTCTCTATTGAGTATTCAGCAGAGTGTCTGGCAGTCCAATATCTCTGTGCAAAGACCACTTTTTGATCAAGATTCAGTTCAGCTGGGGTAGACTGGATTGCTAGGGCAATTTCAGAGTAAACTCCTTTGAGGAAGATTGAATCTACTATTTGTTCCTTGAGGGTATCATCATAGCCAGCAAAGACAATCTGGTGGCAGATTCAGGTATAGAATGAGTTGAGATCTTCACTGAGTCTCTGATAGATAGTATTGAGTTAATCCTTGAGAGCTTGCTTAATCTCTTCAATATAGTATATTGTTCTGAGGAAGGTCTTTATGTTGGCAAGTTTAGCTGTACCATTATTAGCAATAGTGGCTGCATTGAACTTGTCTCTGGCAGGTCCTCTGAGGCTGACTAGTAGAAGGGCCAATTGTACATCTACACCAAGGGCTTGTATGGCAGCGAATTGTTCAAAGTCTTCAATGAAGGTCAGAATTGACTCTTTAGTAGTATATCTATAGAATGTGGGGGGATACATTTCTATCTTATCTTGAATTCTTACAGGGGTGACTCTTGTAGTCAGAGTAGTTATTATAGTAGTTGTTCGTTTTTCAGCTTGAAATTGAGGATTTGTCTTGAATCACCAGCCAATGGACACCAAGTTGTCATATAGTGGTCACTGAGTCCTTCAAATATGTCAGATTCTCTTCAAGGTATATCTCTTAGACTAACTAAAGTTTGTTATAAGCAAGTTCTTATTGGAGTATCTTCCCAAGATCTTATAGTCCTCAAACTTCTTATCTTTAAACTGTCTTATTATCTCTTTAGATTACTTGTCAGGAATTGTGTGTAAGTAAACTTGACTGACTTTATTTCAGAGAAAATAAGAGGGGTATTTATACAAAATATAATTCAATGATTGCTAAGATATAAAGCTAAATATAAATTCCAATAACTAAAATAAAATGCCAGGACATGGAAAACTACTAAGTTCCAGTGTCAGCACTGATGGTTGTACAGATTCAGGATGTTGGTATAATTTTGATGGTATAGAAAAATGGTGCTGGAATAATTTAGTGTCACATCAGAATGCTGGTACTGACATAATTCAGTATCACCAAAGGACTTTAGAGCAGAATGTTCAAGACTATAAGGGCTTCATTCTCATCAGAGATCAGAATGTCTTCAAAGGAGATGAGGTCTGCAAATTTGTAGTTATTATGTAGGTTGTATGTTTTGTGTATATTGCATGTCTTGTATATGTTGTATATCTCATGTATGTTATGTGAGATGATATCATCGCTGATAATTTTATTACATTTAGTGGCAGTAGGAACAAGGAGGTCTGGGGCTCTCCAGTCTATGAGGTTCTCTTCCACAAAATAGGAGACAAATGTGGAGTCTTGGGGAGGTCTAACCTGGATGCTTGGGCCTCAGAATACTGAGATCAATCCTTATAGGAATTGGTCTGGGTTGTCCTGGAGGATGGGATGCCAGAAGTCTTCTACTTCATTACTGTTGAGGGTGATAGTAGACTGGGCTTCTGTAGCCACCCTGGCTTCTAGTGCATTGATATGGTGGGCTGACAGGTCTCTGAAGTCTGTGACTCTAACATACTCCAAGTTGGAGATCAACTATAGTGCATGCCTGAAGATCTGATAGATCTTCTTAGCTGTCCTTATTTTATATATATCTATGAGAGTGGTATCTTGTAGCTCTTGAGTGCTGGCCTGTGGGAACTCCCAGCAGAGAAGGTTTCCTATTTCATATTCTTGCCACATTTGGAGGCATTCAGTAGCAATAGCGATCCTTATTTCCATTTCACAGCAGTAGAAGATATAATGATAAAGGTCACTAGTACCCAGATTGACACTAGGAGTCCTTCTTGAGTGGGTCCTCATGGCTCTTCTGATGTCTTGGAACATCCTTTCTTTGACTGAGATGTCTTGGTAGTTCCTTGACCTTGAGGTTTGGTGAGCAGTAGGCATTTTATTTATAGTAAGTCTTTGAGCTATTTTGGGATTGGTAGGTCTTATTGATTGCTGCTACTGTAGTTCCTTGATCCTTCTTTTATATTCCTCAAGATACCCATACTGTGGTCACAATAACTCACAGTTGATCATCATTGCTCATCTTGTATGCCATATAATCTTCTTGTACTCTGATCTGGTGGCTTGTAAGAAAAGACTGTCTCCTGTATTGATGTCATCATTCTGGGATCACCATTATAATATATAGTATTTATGGCATTCATTATTCATAGTGTTTATAGTATAGTAGTATTCATAGTATAGTTCACAATTTATTACAGATATATTTTATATATTAAATATATCTCATCTTTTTATATTCAAGTTAAATCTCATTTACTTACTCCTTGTAGATGGCAGATTTGGTTCAGTATTAGGTGAGAAGTTATATCATAAATCTGACATATTTCTTTGACTATATTGTTTTGCTTTTAGTCTTCTTCTCTTCCAGTAAGATAAGTTAGTACTTTTTTGATCAGATAGTGATCACTATTTCTCATCCTTTCTTAGTCTTATTATACTGAATTTGTTTATTATATCATAATTTTTTACTGAATAGATGATTTTTCACAATAGTATTCTTAGAGATAGTATTGATGATATATTTATATAATTCAGAGTATGGTTGAGTTTGTTAACTCTAAGTTTTGTTCAAGAACTATATCTTTAACTTGTTTAAGAGTAATATCAATTTTTTGAAGTATTTTATTGACTTTGTTAGTCTATTTGGCTTTCTTTAGAAGTTGCTATTACTTTTGGTACTCAGTATTTTGTTTGGTACTAATAGTGGTTTTTTTTTTTCATCAAAATTTATTCTCTATCATTGGAGGACTCTTCATCACTAGCTGGAGATAATAATGGTATTGTTTCTGTTTTGCTTATATAAAATAATTCTTTATTAACTATAATTCATATTTTTTTTTATCTTGTCTATATAGCAATAAATATCTAGATTTTATTGATAGTGTTAAGAATGTCATTCAGAAAATTAGAATAGTTGAGTTACAGATATATTCTTTATTTGTTATTCTCTATTTATTTATCATTTTTCTTATCTGAGTAGCCATGCTTGTTAGTCTCCAACTAAGCCTCAAATTTCTGTATATTTCATAAACTAAATTGCTAAGAATATGGATAGATAATTACAATATATAAACTATAGTTTCATAATATAAACTTGAATAACTACAGATATAAACTAGTAGATACTAATAGATTTATTTTCTTAAAGATACAGTCATATGAACTAAATAGTAAGTTTATGAATAGAAATATATAGTAATATAAACTAAAAAGCTATGAACTCAAACTATATTAAATAATATAAACTTAAACAGCTGTGAATACAAACTAGTAAATATAAATTAAAGTTTTTTTTCCTGATATATATTCTATTGAGTTAATTATAGCCAAACTACCTATTATATTGAGAATAAATGGACTTTGAGATTATACTACTAAGATATTATGATTTGATCTTAGAAAACTCTAGCTCACTAAATACAATCTGAATATTAATTAGTATAAGAATGAAGTTACTCTCTTTCAAGAAAAAGTCAATATTACTATCAAGATAAATAAGTCTATAAATAAAACTCAGATTGCAATACTATCAGTAATATAATATAAGAAAGTACTTAAGAAGGTAGTATATGTTTTTATTATAATAGTTTATTTTAAGAAGTAAGATAAGGAGCTATCTATAAATAAAAGTATAAAGTTATTAATTGAAGAATTCAAAGATATCTTTCCCAACAAGCTACCTGGTCTATCTCCTATATAAGAAGTTACTCAAAAAATATATATACTATATATTATCTCTCAAGATTGAAGTAGTTAAGAAGAAACTAGAAGAGTTACTTATATGAGGAGTCATTCAACCAAGTAAGTCTCCCTATAGCTCACCAGTCTTATTTATTAAGAAGAAGGATAGTATCCTGTAAATATACATAGACTACTAAGCACTTAACAAGCTTACAGTCAAAAACTGATATCTGCTACTCTTAATTAATCAAAATTTTGATGCTCTCAAAAATGTCAAATACTTCACCAAGCTTGACCTCATGTCAGATTATTACCAAATCTGAATCAATCTAGAAGATATCTCCAAAACTATATTTATAACTCTTTTTGGACTTTATAAATTTCTAGTTCTAGCATTTAGTCTTATCAATATACTCACTATATTTTAGACTCTCATGAATAAGATATTTAAGAATTAACTATTTATCTTCTTATTGATATATCTTAATAATATCTTGATCTTTAGTATATGTAACAAAGAAGAATATCTCAAGTATATCTGAGTAGTTCTGAAGATCTTGTAAGAATACAAGCTTTATGAAATATGAGAATAAGTCAAATATCTCAGTCATATTATTTCTGTATAATGAATTCAAATTGATTTATACAAGATAGAGACAATTCAAGAATGACCTATTTTATTAAATCTTATAGAACTCTAGTTCTTTTTTGATCTAGCTGACTACTATTATTACTTTATTAGAACTTTTCCAGTATTGCTGAGCCACTGACTAATCTTATAAGGAAGGCCCCTCACTCTGATTACTATATATCCTATATCTGAGACCTCTTTTGTCAATAAGTCTTTCAAAAACTCAAGAACTGCCTGACTCATGCTCCAGTCCTGCATAATGCAGATCTAAGTCTGAAATTCACTATTACTACTAATGTATCAAATTTGGCTATTAGAGCAGTCTTATTATAAGATAATATATCTTATTGCCTTCAAGTCCTACAAGTTGACCTTAGCTAAACAAAAACTAGTCACTTATGAGAAAAAGCTACTGATAATAATATATATATTAGAATACTAGTAATACTATTTAGAAGATATTAAGTTTAATAATATTACTGATTATCAATCTCTTAAATATATTAACACCCAATCTACTCTGTCATATCTATAAGCCAAGTAGAGTCTAAAGCTTCAAACCTTTAATCTAATAATTATCTATAAGTCTGGCAAAATACTATAGTATCAGATACCTTATCTAGATACTCAGATCTTACTATAATTATATAAGTCTCTCTGATACTAGAATTTCTAGACCAAATCAGGCAAGCTTACAAAAAAGATACTATTGCTACTAGAGTCTTCTTAAATAAGCTCAAAGATATATATACTATTGAGGATAACCTGATCTACTATTAAGACAAAGTCTACCTATCTGAAAATATAAATCTACACTATAAGATACTATAAGAATACTATAACTCTCTACTTACTAGTTATCTTGGAATTGAGAAAACTATTAAAAATATATAGCACTATTACTATGGTCAATGAAATCAAGAACTATATTACTAGCTATAACCTCTATTGATATAATAAGTCTACTAATTAAGCACTAGCTAGTTTGCTATAACTACTGCCAATTTTAATTAAGAAATTCAAATAAGTTACAATGGACTTTATAACTTAACTACTATGAACTCAATCTGGTACTGATGCTATCATTATATTTGTTGACTGTCTGATCAAAACTATAGTTACTGAACTAACTACGATCAATGCTACTATATTTGAGATTACAAGAATCTTCTTCAAGTTCATCTTCTATCACTATAGTCTACTATAAGTAATTGTTAGCAACTATGACCTCAAGTTCACTAGTTACTTCTGATAAACTCTCTTCAAGACTCTGGAAACCCAATTGGTCATGTCTACTACCTTTCATCTACAAACTGATAGATAAACTAAGTACATGAACAAAACTTTAGAACAAATGCTCAGAAACTATATTTCTTATAAATAAGATAATTGAGACCATTACTTGACTTATACAGAATTTATATATAATAATATTATCTAATTATCTACTGATTTTACTCTTTTCTAACTAATCTATAGTTAAGATTCTGAGACCCCTGTAAGTCTTATCTCTTTTAAGAAAAGCAGTCAAATATAAGTCTCTACTACTAAGAACCTTATAGATAAGATAGACAAACTACTTAAGATTACTACTATGAATCTCCAAAAAGCCCAATAGTATTAAGCTAAGTATACTGATAAGAAATATTAAGATGTTGCCTATACTATTAGTGATTAAGTCCAACTATCTACTAAAAACCTCAAGATATATATAATCTCAAGTCAACTGCTCATTGAATAAATTCCAACTCAAGTATATTAGATCTTTTAAGATTACTGAATAAGTCTCTGTATTCTCCTACTATCTTAAGCTATCTAAAACTGTGAGAGTATATCTAGTCTTTTATATATTATATATCAAGATCTAAAACCAGTCACCACTCTATTCTGGTTAAATTTTCAGACCATCTGCTCCTGAGATTATTGAAGACCATATTGAGTATAAAGTTGAAAAAATCCTTAACAAATGAATCTGCTACTATTATTCTGAATACCAGATTAAGTAGATGAGCTATCCTAAATATGATATTCTCTGAGAACTACTGGTATATCTCAAGAACTCTTAAGACCTAGTTAAAGACTTTGAGATAAAATATATTGTCTAATCCCTATAGTGACTTCCTTAGATTATTGATGACCTATAGTAATAATTAGTACATTATATATTGAAAATTTACTTTGAGACTCCAGAACTAGTAGAATATTTAGTAAATAAGAAGTCTACCAAAATGAAGCTACTAGCTGAGTTCAAATTTCTTCTAGTTAGTTAGTCTAGTAATAGGCCCTTTGTTCTATATGAGAATAGTCAGTTCTTGTCAAAATACTATATAAGTTTGAGAAATTTTAGTTAAGTATATTTAGTCTTATATGTATAATCTAAGAACTTAATAAGAATATTAGTTCTTAAGAAGAGAGAGATATAACAATTTTACAGTTATATCTTAGTCTTAGTACTTTTTCATATCTTTTCTCTAATCTTTTTTTATCTTTTCTTAAATATTCTACTATGTTTCAGTATCTTCTAAATGTCTAGAAATCTTCTCTTAGTACCAAGATATTACTAGAACATTCTTATCTTTCTTGATACCAAGTATCTTATCTTAGCTAGTTATAGAATCTTTTGGAACATTATAGAATTCTATTAATTATCTTTGCTGAGAACCTATTTCTTGACTTTTCTCTTCTTTTCTAAGATCCTTCTGGATCTTTCTTTCAGATCTTATATAAATATCCTTATTCTCTACTTGAATAAAGCTCAGAATATTTTCTTTTAGAATTTCTTTGAGAATACTTAAACTTATAAGTATCTCTTTGAGCTACTTTAGGTCTACTAAAACTACCAAATTTAGCTGCTTCCTCTTAAAGAAACTAGAACTGTTATACTTATAAATATAGAGGCAATTATAGAAAATTCTTAAATAAATCTTTTATAATATCCTACTAGTCTATTGAATTCTTATAAAGACTAGAGGGTCTTTAGGATAAGTTAATTGCAGATTGCTTAGATCTTCTTAGAATTAATGACAATACTATTTTTTTTTGAGATAATATATCTTAGATATTCAATTTCCTTCTTAAAGAAGTGGTATTTCTTTCTTTTTACTGAGAGCTTATATTCTTAGAGTATATCAAAAACTATTCACAGATATTTTTGATAGATAATATTACTTATACTATATATTAGGATATTATTCAGGTAAATAAGAATGAATACTCTAACATATTTATAAATATATTATTCATCAGTATTTGGAAGGTTGCTGGTGTATTAGTGAGACTGAATAGTATTATACAGAATTCATAGTATCTAAATCTTATTCAAAATACTATCTTAGAGATATCTTTCTCTTTGATATAAATTTAGTAATATTCAGATATAAGGTCAATGAGTGAAAAGATCTTAGCCTTATATATTGGTTGAGTAGTTTATCAATTTATAAGAGTATATATTAGTTTTTGATAGAGATCTTGTTAAGTACTCAGTAATCAATATATATAGAGACTTCTATCTTTTTTATAGATAAAGAGAATTGGTATACTATATAGTGATTTTGATAAATAGATGAGACCTTTGCTTGCTAATTCTGCTAATTATTCTTTAAGAATTTTTAACTCAGATTGGGCTAGTTAATAGATTCTACAGTAGAGAGTCTGAATCAGAAATAGTTTCAATACTATATTCTACTGCTTAAATAGGTAGCAGTTCTTAAAATTCTTGAAAAATATCTTCATATTCCTTAAGTAGTTCTTAGAGATTATCTTCTTCATCATCTTTATTCTTTAGAAGTTTAGAGAGTTCTTCATTATCTTCTTTTGAGATTTTCTTAACTATATATATATATATATATACTGGTCTAATTTTCAAATCAGCTTCTTTATTTAAATAGTAGAGATAATATTATATCTGAGCTTGGGTTTTTTCTTAATATACTCAGATTATAACTTGATATCTCCTAGAGAGATTATATTGATTCACTAATTAATATGGAAATTTTTCTAAATGAGTTAGGATTTTTTAAAAATGAGGTTATATCTAAAGAGTAGAGATCTCAGATGGCTGGCCATATAGCCAATGGCCAGTTAGGGTGACTTGACTTTAAATTTACAGCCAACTGGCCTTAAATTTAGCTTAGCCAGTTAGCCAATCTATAAATTTAAGACCAAGCCACTCTGTCTTGACCTTAAATTTTAGCCAACTGATCAAGTGTTATTTATAAACCTTTTATTTAATTTGGAAAATTTGGAAATCAAAATAGCCAAATAAGATCTAACCACTTGGTCAACTAGCTAATCCATAAATTTTAAGGCTGAGCCACTCTGGCCAGCTATTAGCCATATGATCAGCCATCTGGGATCTCTATGAAAGAGGTGTGCAATATGGAATATTTATTTTATAGTATAATTTCTGAGTTATAGAAATACATTCTTACATATCTTAGAGAGTTTCTATATTATTTCATTTCTAAATATAGCAATGTTTTCCTCTAGATTTCTCTGTATCTTGAGGTGAAATTTATCAGTAGTTTCTTTATTGAGATAGCACTTGCTTGCTCTACTATCAATAAGAACTTTGATAGAGTTTTCTTTAATTTTTCCTTGGAGATAGATATATTTTATATTGCCTTCTTACTAGACAGTAATTATTTCTATTTTTTTTTTTTTTTTT
>RBNI01003788.1:0-15208 GCA_003990745.1 Jimgerdemannia flammicorona
TCACAGCCCCATCAGCAGTCACATCTCCTCCCCCTACTCCCCCTCCCCCCATTCCGCCTGAAGCTCCTGAGGGGGGTCCCTCCGAAACCGGCGTCGCCTTCCCCAGACCCAACCAACTATCGAGCCCCACTGCCACCTTCCCCATTCTGACCTTGTCAGCAAAGGTCGTCCTCCCTCCACCTCTCTGACGCAGCCCACCTCGTCCTCCTCCTCCAGCGCCGCTGCCAACCACAGAGGGCCCTGGCATCCCCAAACCATCCCCTCGCTTACTCCCGACCTGCTGCCAGGCAAAGGCACGGCTGCCTCCCTGGCCACCACGCACACCAGAATGCTCGTTGCTTGCCATGTTGATAGTCGCTTTTCACCAGAAACTTCGTAGAAAGTGTTGCCCAAATCTTGTGTCACCTGAATGTTACCGGTGAAAGGTGACTTATAACCGGTGGGGATGTTTGTCTGTTTACAACTGTAGTGGGTATGATACTAGTTAGCTTTGATGGCTCCATTATGATACCAGTTATTTTCTCCATTGAGTGTTCAGTAGGGTGTCTGGTAGTCCAATATCTCTGTGTAAAAACCACTTTCTGATCAAGGGTCAGTGTAGCTGGGATAGACCAGATTGCTAGGGCAATTTAAGAGTAAACTCCTTTGAGGAAGATTGAATCTGCTATTTATTCCTTGAGGCAGTCATCATAGCCAGCCAAGACAATCTGGGGGCAGATTCAGATATTGAATGAGTTGGAATCTTCAATGAGTCTCCAGCAGATAGTATTGAGTTGATCCTTAAGAGCTTGCTTGATCTCTTTGGTATATTATATAGTTCTGAGGAAGGTCTTTATGTTGGCAAGTCTGTTTGCATCAGTATCAGCAATAGTGGCTATACTGAACTTATCTCTGGTACATAGGTCCTCTGAGGCTGACTGGTAGAAGAGTCAATTGTGCATCTATGTTGAGGGCTTATACAGTGGTGAATTGTTCAAAGTTTTCAATGAAGATCAAGATTGACTCTTCAGTAGTATATCTATAGAATGTGTAGGGATACATTTCTAACTTATCTTGAATTCTTGCAGAGGTGACTCTTATAGTCAGGGTAGTTGTTGTGGTGGTTGTTTATTTTTCAGCTTGAAAGTGAGGGATTCATCTTGAATCACCAGCCAATTGTTACATAGTGGTTACTGAGTCCTTCAAATGTCAGATTCTCTTCAAGGTATATCTCTTAGACTAACTCAAGTTTGTTATACATAAGCAAGTCCTTATTGGAGTATCTTTCTAAGGTCTTATAGTCCTCAAACTTCTTATCTTTAAACTGTCTTGTTATCTCTTTAGATTGTTTGTAAGGAATTGTATATATTGAACTAAGGGAAACTGACTTTATTTCAAAGGAAATAAGAAGGGTATTTATATAAAATATAATTCAATAGTTGCTAAGATATAAAGCTAAATATAAATTCCAATACTAAATAAAATGCTGGAATACAGAAAACTGCTAAGTTCCAGTGTTGGTACATATGGTTGCTTAGGTTCAGGATACTGATGTAATTTTGGTGATATGAAAAGGGTACTGGAATAATTCTGAGTCACACAAGGTCATAGTGCTAGTGAAGAAACAGCTATTATACAGGAAAAGAATGCTGGCATAATTCAGTATAACCAAGGGACTTTAGAGCAGAATATTGAGGACCCTGGTGGCTTTATCCTCATCATCACTGAAGGAGATGAGATCTGCAAATGTTTCGGCCTCATCACATAGGTTGCTCATTTCATATATATTGTACAGTTTGTGTATATCATGTGGTTCATGTATGTCACATGGGATGATGTCATCGCTGATGATGTCATCATATTTGGCAGTGGCCACAGAGAGAGTGAGGAGATCCAGGGCTCTCCAGTCTATGAGGTTCTCTTCTATAAAATATAGAACAAATGTGGGGTCTTGGGGAGATCTAATATAGATGCTTGGGCCTTGGAATACTGAGATCAATCCTTGCAGAAATTGATTTGGGTTTTCCTGGAGGATGGGATACCAGAAGTCTTCTACTTCATCACTATTGAGAGTGATAATGGACTGGGCTTCTGTAGCCACCCTAGCTTCTAGTGTATTGATATTACAGGCTGACAGATCTCTGAAGTCTGAGACTCTATCATACTCCAAGTTGGGAATTAACCATAGTGCATGCCTGAAGATATGATGAATCTTCTTAGCTGTCCTTATTTCATATATATCCATGAGAGTGGTATCTTTTAGCTCTTGAGGACTGGCCTGTGGGAACTCCTGGCAGTGAAGGTTTTCTATTTCATACTCCTACCACATTTGGAGACATTTGGTAGTAATGGTGATCCTTGTTTCCATTTCATAGTAGTAGAGAATAAAGTGATAAGGATCCCCAGTACCCAGGTTGAGGCTAGGAGTCCTTCTTGTTTGGGTCCTCATGGCTCTTTTGATGTTTTGAAACATTCTTTCTTTGACTGAAGTGCCTTGGTGGTTCCTTGATCTCAAGGATTGGCAAGCAGTAGACATTTCATTTGTTTTTAGCTATTTTCAGATTAGTGAATCTTATTGAGTTTCTGCTACTGCAGTTCCTTGATACTTCTTTTATATTTCTCAAGATGCCTGTACTGTGGTCACAATAACTCACAGTTGGTTATTATTACTCATCTTATAGCCTGAGTGAGTTATACTGTATAATCTTCTTGTGCTCTGATCTGGTGGCTTACAAGGAAAGGCTGTCTCTTATGCTGATATCATCATTCTGAGATCACTGTTATAATAAATATAGGTGAGAATAAGGCTGCCCCAGATTAAATATATTATAATCAATAGATATCAGTATTTGAGATAGAATAGTAGCTCAGCCTCAACTATTAGATGATACTCATAATATATATAATCTATATCTATTACTATCTAACTTTGAAATCTAAGTAAAATATTTTCTACCATCAATTATATATCCAATTAAATTAAATAATAAATATATATATATATATAATTTTATTTTCTCCTTCTCTTCTCTCTTTTCTGTTATTTTTTTTTGTTTTTGATATCTCTTCTTTAACATTATACTGTGAGCATCTACAGTAAGATCTTCAACTTCTATATATATATAAGACAAAAGTAAATTTATAAATATATAAGAAGGACAGAATATATAGAAAGATAAAAATATAGAAGAAAGGAGAAGTCTTCATATCCTACTGAGATTTGTCTTTCTTACTTATTTTAATTTCTTGTTGTTCTGACAGTAGAGTGATTTTGTATTGCACCTGATATATACTTTCCATATTTGGTTCAAAACCAGTTGACAAGATATTTTGCTATCATTTTTTTATTTTTTCATTTATACCATTCTTTATTACCTACCTTTTATACTTCTAATATATAGCTATATAAGTATATATGTACTTTTTATCTCTTTATTTGATTCTTTGAAATGACTCTTCATAAAGACTCTTTCAACCATAGATAAGTACCAAAAATATGTTGTCTTGATATGTTTGCATGAAAGAGTTATATAATTATTAAAGGCAACTATAACTAACTCTTCTTCCTTTCACACATAGAATCATGACAATATATATTCACATGTCATCTATATGAAACTAGCTGGCCTAGATATATATTATACATCTTCAAATAACAAGAAAGTTTTGATGAGATGTGCACAGGCAGTTGACATGTGTGTAGACTAGTGGGCTGAGGGGTTGGTGAGATGTGTGCATGTACAGGTTGACCAGATGAATAAGGATTGGTAATATGTGTGCAGGCTGATTATGAAATTTATGCAGGCATGTGGGTATTGTGGGTATTGTGAGCATGCAGGCCTACAGAAATAAATGTATACAGGGGTTCAGACATATGAGCATAAGTGTGTATGGGAATTCAGGTATACTGGCATATAGTATGTAGGAATACAGATCAGGCATATGAGTATGAGGATGTGTGAGAGTACTATGATACCAGTATATGTTTGGACATATAGATGAATGGGCATACAGAAATGCAGGTATGCAGGTGTGTGGGCATGCAGGCAGGCATACAAGCATGTGGGCATGCAGGTATATAGGTGTGTGAGACTCAGACATGCAGGTATGCAAGTGTGTCAGCATGGGTTGGTAATTACTGCCTATTATTTACAATCTGTTTCTAAGGTAAATTAGAGGTTTCTTATGGTTCTATTAAATAAGATATTTTTCTGACAAGATGAATTTATAGACTTATATGTGGGCTGGCTAAAGTCATTGTTACATTGTGATATATATTTATCAAATGTGGATGTTAGGGAGAAGTTTTGTAGGCTGTCTCAGCAGCATGTACAAGAGTAATGAGAGGTGTCAGCAGAATTTGGTGAATTGGCTAAACTAGTATAACAACTGATTTTACATTTGCATTTGCTTATCTGAAATTGCTGCTAAGTTATTATTTTATTTTATTTTATTTTATTCAATTTTGCATCAGAAGCACCTATTGGGATTGTGATCTAGAGTGTATATACCTTTGTAAACTAGATATTCCAACTGATTACATACTACCTTAGAGAGGTGGTGAGCCAAATATTGTGAGTGTTTTGGAATTAGTTGATGGCTTAACTAGTATAGTGCAGATTATACTACAATTGGCAATAATCACATATACAAATAGTGGAAATCATCAATTTCACTCTTGAATCAGCTTTTCTTGGATAAAAACGACTCTATGATCCACTTCACTCTGATTATTGCTCTAAATTTCAAAATTTTCTATACTATTGACAATTAACACAAAATATGATGCTAATAGACATATTTTTTGATATTAATGACAAATAAGACCCATGACAATAATAAAAGAGATGGAGAGAACAGTTGATAAATGAAATATTCGATTATTATGATTACTTGTTTGATTATTGTTTTCCATGCAAAGTACAAGCAGAATAAAAAACAGATCCTTAACCTATATAATGACAGATGGGGGAGGGGGGGAGGGGAGGGAGCTTAGGAGAAGATTTTTGAAGAGATAAAAATGTATATCCTGAACTTACTAAGCAATGTCTTTGAGAACTGATGTAAAACCTATTTATGCATCTAGTATCATAGTGATATTGAGAGTAAGTTGTGTTAAATATCAAGTATTGAGATTATTTATATATTTGACTTTGTCACTTTCTATCTATTATATATATTCTACATTGGGGACTTGGAGATTTCCAACCAGACAGTATATTAAGAGAGCCAATACCCAACATAAATGTTGAATGCAACTATCATTTTTACAAAATATTAATATCAGATATACAAATATTCAAATGGCCACCTGCTTGATAGAATTTTGGGTTTAGGGACAGATTTCTAAATTGTAAAAAAACTTAACTCATAAGTGAGGGGCAAGTAAGAGCTTCTTTCAACCCTGGGAGCACTTTTTCTCACTACTATATTATCTGAAGAGCTCTTCAGTATAACATGCTTTTAAAATTAAGAGCACAGAAATTAAACATATTATTGATGTAAACACTACAGGATGTCATAAAAAAAATAGTAAAGTGCCAGAAAAATAGACAGATATTGTCTCTAACAAATCTATCATCTCAATAATATCTATAATAGTGCTACCTCTGTAAGAAAAATCAGTTATCATCATACAAAATACTATATACCAAAGCTAAACTCTGCATGACTGAAGAAATAAACACTACTCTTGCAACTAGCATTCTGAATAATTGAGACAAGACTTGTCTCATCTCATTCTGTCTTAGTCATATCCCCTCATAAGAATGTGATGTGTCATTGATAAGACTATTATTGAAGAAGCAAATAACTAAACAAGTAAACATAGACTGAATGAGCAAATATAGACTGAATGACTGAATGAGTGAATGTTGGCTAAATGAGTGATAATGGCTGAGACTTATTTTCTCCTCTTTCTATCAACTTAAAATTTGTCATTTATTATGTCATTGTTGTGATATCTCAATTATAGTATGCCCAAACAAACACTTATTTCAACAACAACCAATATAGTGAGTTCAAAAGTCCACAATGTGTGTCTATTTAGGTGTGAGGTTTAGGAACAAAAAAGTAACCCAGAACTCTTTGTTGTTCACCACAACTTGTAGCAACCAAACCAACAGACACATGAATATCTGGTCTATATAAGTTGGCTATTCCATACATCTGTACTAGCGACTTTGAAATGCTGACTTGGTACTGCATTTCTCTTATACATCATTATATACTTTATCATCACAGACCCTGTCAACCCTATTGCTGTCATGCCAGACAAAATCAAAGTCAAAATGCTATATAATAGTACAAATAGGGTTATGTATGAAGTATAGGGCCCAATCAGTGGAGTCACTGTTAAAATTCTGAACAATGAGGATTATGACTGCTGAAGGGCTACTGGATCTATGTACAGCTATCTCTTATCAAGATATCAACTTTTTGGCATCATTGTAAACATATATCAAATAATTCTTGTTATGAAACATGTGAATGAGAATGTGTATAAGGTCTTATATGATTTCTGAAAAGACACCACACAGTATAAAGAGTGTATCCATAATATGTTCCTGCAGATTCTGAGAGAGATCAATGTTATAATTTCCTAAAATATGGAAACTTCCTTATTTCTTGACATTTAGTCAACTTAAGTTTTAGTCAACTTAAGTTTTTCTCAATTATCACAAGAGCATATGAATCATGGGTTCATTACTTCAGCTCTTGGCCCTATATGATTCTTGAAACTTCTGATTATATATCAATATAGAAATCATATGCAGCTAACTACCAGACACTTGAAATAATGTTGTTCGAAAGTGACAAGAAACAGGGTGAGTTTATCAGTTTGCAATATGTACTCATTTTTTTGTGATATTTAGATAACTCAGAATATTCTTTGTTTGCCATAGCTTTAGATGCAAATGGTAGAATGCAATCCAAGTAAGTTAACCACTCAATATTCTTGGGATTGTTACTGTGCTTGTGATTTTAGAACTATTGACAGTATCATATATATCTTATAAATTATATATTCTTGATTGTGATAGACCCTTACAATCATGGAAACTCTACTAAATACAGCAACCCAATTGACTATAATAACTCCATACACAGCAGTAACCCTGAAGACAACACCAATCCTGCCAGCCATGCCAACCCTACCGAATATGGCAATCTAACTGATTACAGCAACCTTGTAAATGGCAGTAATCCTACAGACAATACACTGGCCATGCCAACCCTGCTGACCACAGCAATCCAACTGATCATAACAACCTTGCACACAACAGCAACCCTGCAGATAGCACCAATCCCACTGGCTATATCAACTCTGCTGGCCATGCCAATCCTGCCAGCCATGCCAACCCTGCTGACCACAGTAATCTTACACACAGCAGTAACCCTGTAGACAACACTAACTCAACTGGCTATACCAATCCTACCAACCACAGTAACCCAACTGATTATGGCAACCTCACATATAGTAGCAACTCTGCAGACAACACCAACCCTGCTGGCCATATCAACCCTGCCAGCTATGCCAACCCTACCAACCATAGCAACCCAACTGACCATAATAACCTCATATACAGCAGCAATCTCATAGACAACACCAACCCCACTGGTCATACCAACTCCACTAACTACAGTAACCCAACCAACTACAGCAACCTCACATATAGCAATAACCCAACAGACAACACCAACCCCACCAACTATTCCAACCCCACTGATCACATCTAACTCACAGACAACACCAACTCCACTAAAAATGCCAATTCTGTTGAGCATACCAACCTCACAGACCATACCAACCCTGCTGACCACACTAACCCTACAACTCTCATTCCCACTCAAATCAAATATGGTACTCTATATAATAAAAAGTATTAATTTGAAAGAATAAAGATGAGAGTCGAATGAAGTAGTCTACTAAATGGAGGGCCCAACTGGGAGAATCATGATCAAAGTACATGTTGAGGATGACTGCAACACCTAGAGACTAAGAGACCTCTATACAGAAATAGGTTATAACTAGCTCAACATTCTCAGTGCGATTGAGGACAATCACCAAATGATGCTGGTTATGGACCATATGGATGGGTATCTGCCCTCAACTCTGCACTGCAAGTTATTGTTCATGATGTATACTCACAGATTCTGGGTGCAGTTGGCATTTGCACTCTAAGAATCTGTAGCACAATGGTTCCTGGTATACCAGGAGACCTGTAGCAAGTCTGGTTAATTTGGGGTTTGCAAGATCACCACTTGGGTGAGTCAGCGAACTAGAGACTGTTTTTCAGCAATGTTTGGGTACACAGAATTGTTTTTCAAGTTGGCTATCAGTTGCCAGCCTTGGAAAGAGGTGCATGGCGATGACCCTACCTATAAGGCATGTCCAGCATGATAGATGTAGTACAATACTGATCTTCAGGTTTATACTGCTCACCCTAGAGCCCAATACTAGCTGCTGGAAAAAAGGACATCTGGATGTTACAAAAGAAATTTAAGTCCTTGGATATAATTTATCAATCTTTCCAAGTAGAGATTGTGAAAGAGCATTGTTTGGTACAAGATATCATCTCTAATACAATAGTCAATAAAGCTTCTGAATCTGATAAAGATGAAGGATATGTCTTTTTTGCATAAGGTAATTTTATATTAGATAAGTATCTTATATAATTGTTTCTAAATGTATTCTGGATAACCCTAATGAAAAGTCCTGCTTTATCTATTTCTGGGGTCATATCATCCTTGGCAATTAGGAGAGTGGTCAAGTTTATCACATAACTGATATGAAATAGGCATTCAATGCAATACCCACCTATGTCATCATCATTATACTCATCTTTCCTCTCTCTAACCTCACTTTTGCAAAAAGTATACCTTCCTACTGCTGCTGAAAGTTGAGAAATTCCACAGAGGATAGACAACACAGTCTTTTGCACCAGGTAAATTTAATATTGTGGGATTGTCTCATATTAATAATTCCAAGTATATCCTGGATTACCCATACTATCTGCAATATATAAATTTGACTTAACTATTTCCTATTGAATACTAGGGTTCTCTCATTATCAGAGCTAAGAGAAATGGATGGAAGGTTGTTCATAAGCCAAAGGTGATCCAAAAGGAGAATATGTCTGTGATTCGAATTGATCAAGACAGAGATACCAATGATCATATAATAACTGGTATTTACTTGATACTTAAAGCAATACCTCTACTATTTTCAACTATGTCATCTTGTTGGCACTCATTAATCCTCTCTCCAACCCCACTCATGCCTTCTCAGGATAGATGAAATTTGGAACTTCTGGAGAATATTGAGAATACAGTTTCAATATATAAGGTAAATTTAATATTAGAGGTTGTCTCATATTATCCTCTTTGAGTATATCCTAAAAAACTCCGGTGATTCCTAATATACAAATCTACCTTACTTCTCTTTCATATTGATTCACTCAGATATTCCCAGAAATAAGAGCAAAGAATCAGAAGGTCCAGCATCTTTCACCAGTACCATTCGGGTGACATAAGACTCAGACAACACTTTCAACAACATCTTCAAGTATTGGTGCTACATATCAAGATGACGAGCAACATGCATTCTATTGAGCATACTGGGCAGGGGGACCCCAGTGCCTTTGACTGGCAACATGTAGGGGGGGGTCGGAGTGCTGGTCTTGGCATACTGAGCACTTCGATGAGAGGACGCGGGGCTGGAGGGGGTGGCAGAGGAGCAGAGGAGGTGCAAGGCCACATGGGGGAGGGAGGATGACCTTCGCAGATAAGGTCAGGATGGGGAAGTAGGCGACGGGACTGGATGGCTGGCTGGAGCTGGGGAAGGTGGCTGCTTCCTTGAGTGGCAAGGAGGCCTCTCCACTGGGGGGACAGCGTAGTGGAGCTGGAGGTGTAGTGGCTGAGGCAGTGACTGTTGATGGCGGTGTGATGGGCAATCTGGAAAAAAATCCAGATATGACGGTTGATGGGGGACCTGGACAGGGGAGCGGTGCAGGATCTGGGGACCTGGCTGATAGTGTGATGGGCCTCATGGTGGCCCCGTTACTCAAGAAATCCTGATCGGAATTCGCCGTCACACTGTGCTTCCGAGGCTTGGTGGTGACTGCAAAGATGGTGCTGGGGCTGTTGGCGAGCAAGGTGAAGGGTGCAGCCTCGGTTAAGTTTTTGAAGAAGCTGGAGGCAGTCGAGGTGGGGTTTGAAGAGGAAGACTTGCTACTGGAGGCTGTGGAGAAGGGTGTGGTGGTTGGAGGGATTTCAGTGCCAATGGCAAGGTGTATGTGCTGGGATCCCTGGGTGGTTCATCTGGTGATTGCAGACTTGCCGACGGTGAAGAAGGAGGAGGCACGGAGGCTGGTCACAGATGTGGTGAAGGAGTATGGTGAAGTGGTCGATATTGGATTTAGGGTATGGGAGGGGACAGAGCTCAGGACAGGAGATGTGGATGTCCGGTTGAGGTTGTTTGGGATGGAGAATACTGGGAAGGCTAGGGACTGGCCGGTGGCGTTGAAGTGGGGCCTAGTGGAGTGCAAGGTTTCGAGGGTGAAGGGGTCAGAGGAAGAGGAGGAGGACCTGCTGGAGGTGCTTGAGGACTTAGTTGGGGCTGTGGAGAGGCGGCAGAGGGCTTGGATGGTTTATGAGGCTAGGACGGTAGTGGAGGTGATTGAGGGCAAGAAGGTGCAAATGGACAAGGTGCTCTGGGAGAGGGCGAAGGGGAGACAGCTACAGAAGGATCTGTTGGCCAGCTTGGATGGGGGACACAGGGCAGGGGCTATGGAGGAGGGTACTGGAGTGAGTGCTAGCATCTGGGCAGAGGGGGTGCAGCAAGGGGAGAAGACGAAGGAGAGTGGAGGATGGGGGCCGGAGGAGGCTGGAGTGGACATGGCGATGGCAGAAGATATTCCAATCCAGTATGGGGTTCCAGAGGTGGGGGAGGGGGAATTGGAGGATGTGTCTGAGGATGGGTGGGATGAGTCTGTGCGAACTGAGAAGAGGAAGGAAGGAGAGGTGGATCTGGAGCAGGCAGCAGAGGTGGTTGGAGTGGAGAAGTGGCTACTGAGGGCACTGCAAAATGTGGCAGCTGAGGAACTGGGTGAGATCGACTTCCGGGTGATCAGTGAGGAATTCTGGGGGTGCATGCTGCGAGGGGAGGAGGTCATGAGGAAGTTGAGGGATGAGATGATGGCAGCTCTTCTGGAGGCAGAGGAGTATGAGGTCACTGAGACAAGGGAGGCAACGCTCTTGGATATAGCTAATGAAATGGCAGCCTATCTGTGGGGGCCATGGAAGGGGCTGGAGAAGTGGCAGGTGGTATGCGAGGAGCATTGGGCATCGATAGAGATGGTGGATAGGGAGGACTGTGCAGAACTATTGGCAGCTCTGGATGGACAGCAGAATGTGGAAGATGAGATTGTGGCAGAACGGAACCTGGATCTGGCTGGAGAGGAAGTGAGCATGGAATTGTAGATGTGGAGATATCGACTTTATCAAATATTTCGCTATGAATAGTACAACCAACATTTTTTCCTTGAACATCAATGGGCTTAGAGAGACTGGGAGACGATGCATGATTTTTGGGTGGCTGAAGAAACTGGAGGCAGATCTCTTTTTACTTCAAGATGTAGGGTGTGAGGGGGAGGAAGATGGACTGGAATGGACAAGAGAGTGGGGTGGAGAGGCAGTTTGGCAGGGTAAAGTAGGAATCCTGGTTAGAAAGGGGAAAGGGGACATTGCGGACACTGGACATTGGGGTAGTAGATTAGTGTGGGGGACGTGGCAGAGGTCTGGATGGAACTCAATAGTGGTGGGATCTTGTTACTGCCCAGCTGAGAGAGGGACCTGAGTGGCATAGATTGGAGATCTGCGAGAGTCTGGGCTCTTGGTTGAGGCTGGGGTGGATTGTCTGGGGGGTGACTTTAATATGGTATGGGAGAGTAGACTGGACCGAACTGATGGGGGATGGGGTGTAGCAGGAAGGAGTGGGGGATTGGAGGACTGGGAAGAGGTGGAAAGACTCAGCTCACTAGTGGATGCCATGAGACTGCAGGATAGGAACCGATGCCTATATACTCATTGGGTGGGAGGACTTGGAACTAGGATTGATTGGGTTCTGACTGCGGAGTGTTGGGGCAATACAGTTTGAGAGAAGATGGAGGTCAAGTGGTGCCCTTGGTCAGACCACTGGGGTATTCGGAGAGGGGGGAGGTTTGGAGGGAGCGAAGAGGGACCAGGACATTGGTGGCTAAACTCTTCGCTGCTGGATGAGATGGACTTGTGGAATAAGTGGGTAGTAGAGGTACGAACCAAGATTATTGATTGGAGGTGAGCAGGGATGAGGATTGGAGATAGGTGGCATAGATGGAAATCCGAAGCTCAACAGTACTAGAGGGAGGTGGGGAGGGAGAGGGGTGCACGGCATAGGAGACAAGTCCATTGGGCATCTAGAAGACTGGAATGCTACTTCTGAATTGGGCTGGATTACTGGAGGAGGATGAGATATTGGATTGGAAGGCTAAGTGGGCTAAGCTGGAAGTGGTGGAACTGCAGGATTTGTTGAGGAGGGAGGAGGCAGTGCAGGCTCAGGCTATGGCAGCCAGGCTACGGTGGCAGGGATTGGAAGAAGGAGAAAGGCCCACGAGGTTTTTGTCTCATCTCCTCCATGCTAGGGAAGCAAGACACCAGTGGGAAGGAGTTCTTAACGATGAGGGAGAGCTGGTATTAGGTGTGTAGGGGATCCTTGGCCAGTTGAGCACTTGCTGGAGCAACCTCTGGAGTGAGGAGGAAGGAGGGGAGGTGGAGCAGGACATTGAGCAGCATCTGGAAGAGTGGCACCCAAATCCTGCAGCAGGGTTGGGGGAGCTTGGTCAACTGGTTTTGGGAGAGGAGATCCTTCGAGTTCTGGCATCATCAACCTTGGGAACTGCACTGGGGGAGGATGGTTTGCCTTGGGACTTTTGGAAACATATGGCATCCATAGAGGAGGCCCTGGAGGAGATGTTGCTGATGTGTGATATAGTCATCAGTACCGGGGAATGGATTGGAGGGCAGCAGTTGGGGCTGGTATCCCTGTTGTACAAGGACAAAGGGTGTAAGGAGGACTGGAAGAACTGGAGGTCAATTATGATGCTGGATATGGACCGCAAGCTGGTCACCAAAATTCTGGTGGCGAGGTTACAGGGTGTGGCCCAACAGGTGCTAGGGAAGGAGCAGTGAGGCTTTGTTGGAGGCCAACTGATCCGAGATGGCATGGCATGGGTTCACAGAGTTATTGAAGGCACTAGGGCCGCAGGGGTAGATGGCCACTTAGTCTTCTTGGACCAGGAGAAGGCCTATGATAGGGTTCGGAGAGTGTGGCTGGAGAAAGTACTGGAGCACATTGGAGTACCAGTGGGCTTGTGTTGGTCACTTATTGGACTACTGGAAGGGAGTAGGGCTGTGATTCTGGCTAATGGACACAGGGGGGCCTCCTTCCCCTTGGGGAGGGGGGTGCCACAGGGGGATCCATTGTCACCCATCCTTTATGCCTTCGCCTTGGAGCCGTTGTTGGATCGGATCCGGCGCAGAGTTGGTGGATTGAATATCTTGGGCGTCAATTGGAAGGTGGGGGCCTTTGCAGATGATATGGTGGTTGGGTTGGGTTCGGTGGCAGATGTGGCTAGGCTCAAGGAGATAGTGGAGTGGTATGAGAGGTGTTCTGGAGCAAAACTCAACTGGCACAAGTGTGAGACAATGGTCCTTGGGGAAGGAGTTGTAGGGGGGGACGTCATTGGAACAATTGTCCCAGCTGGAGGAGTGGTACGGTACCTGGGTATTTATTTCTCGGTGTATGGCTCTTTACTTCCCAAGGAGTGGTGGGAGCACAAGCTGGTAGAATGGGGGAGGGTACTGACAAGCTGGGGTGGTAAACAGGTGTTGCTGGCAGGGAGGGTAACTGTTCTGAATGTGTATTGGATGCCAAAGCTTTGGTATCTGGGCTACCACTTGGACTTCCCTAAGTGGGTGGTTAAAAGGCTTCTCAAGATGGCCTGCTCTTGGCTCTGGGCTGGATGCCAGAGTCAGATTGGTTGGGAGGTACTCGCACTTCCTGTGGATCGCAGAGGACTTGACCTGGTGGACTTTTCAAAGAGGCTACTCTGCTTGAGGGTGTGGTGGATGAAGAGGGCCAGTGAGTTGAGAGGAGGAGAATGGGCGCCCCTTATGTAGCATTTGTGGGAGGTGAGGGTGTCGCCACGGAGTGGCTCAGGGGATCTACTGTCCTTAGTGGCCTTGGATGGTAGCCAGAGGATGAGGTACAAAGGATTCTGATGGGGAGTGGTAGATGGGGCCCATCGCATTGGGATCCATTGGCGAGGTACTGAAGGGGATGAGGACTGGGGTCCGGAGATGTGGAGGTGGGATCAGCTCTTGTTGGGAGGGAATCTGGTCGAGAACTTCTGATTAGAGGGGGGAATTGAGTGCCTTAGGAGTCTGGGACAGGATCTTTGGCTGGAGACCTGGCAAGGGGCTGGGATCGGGGAGGGATGGGACTGGGCAGGCATCTGGTCTTGGATCAAGGTGGTGTCAAGGTGGCTCCCACCAAAACTCTGGGTAGCATGGTGGAGGCTCTTGTGGCGAAAGGTGATGCTAAACTCTAGGACTGGCCATCTGGTGGATGGCAGGGTTTTTGATTGTGAGGAGTGTCATAATGTAGGACAGGAGAGCAGGGTGGTGCAGACTCCTGAACATTGGCTGGGGGAGTGCAAGAGTATGGAGAATTTTTGGAGAGTAGTTGGGGGGAGATTGGGAGTGCCAGCGCCTGACCCTGAGGTGGGTGGGCGGTGGGCAGCTCTACAGTCAAGGCTGGTGGGGGGGGTGGGGAATGAGTGGCTGATGGTTGGTTGGGCCATTACAATATGGGTGGGGCTCACAGAACACTGGTGGAGCGTCTTTGAGGAGGGCCCTTAGAGGTCTGTGAACCTGAGGGTAGTAAGGTGGGAGGAGCTGATGCTTGAGCTCTTCAAGGCATGGTGGATTGGATGGGGCCCCAAGGGGGGGAGACATAAGGGACTAGTAAGGAGGATTGTGGAGAAGAGTGGTGGTAGAGTTGTGGTGAAGATGGACAGGGTGGCATTTGTAGGACCTCGAGAGGGGGGGGGGACCCTGTGGGATAGGGTGAGGGTATAGGCTGTATCAATATTACTATAGACATCAGTTAATAAAGGGAGTCCGAGTG
>RBNI01003789.1:0-15208 GCA_003990745.1 Jimgerdemannia flammicorona
TTTTTGAATGGTTTTGTACATTATTGTCTTACCTAACACATTGCCCCACCTACTGCTCTTCCTCTTTCTCTACTCCACCATCCACAACCACCACTACTATCACTACCTCTATGAATGGTTCAGACTTGTAAAGAGCACAGGATAGTTCAGACTTGTAAAGAGTGTAAGACAGTTCAGACTCATGAAGGGTTCAGACTCATGCATGGACATCTGGCTCCTCATATTTATAAATATCTGGTTTGCTGTCTGGAGAAGTTTTGCCACATTATTTCTGTAAGTTTTTTTTTTTTTTTTTTTTTTTTTGAATAGTTTTGTGTATTATTGTCTTACCTAACATATCACCCTACCTACTACTCTTCCTCTTCCTCTGCTCCACCATCCACAATTACTACTACTACCACTACCTCCACAAATGCCATCTCTTCTCTACAAGACTCACTCCCAGACCATGACCTGAACTATGACCTGAACTATGACCATGACCATGACCCAAACCACAACTACAACCTGAACCACCTTCTCACTGAGTACATCTACAGCTGCTCCTGTATCTACACCTCCTTCCTGACAACCTCCAAATCTCTCACTGCCTTGATTTTATAGTAATATCAAACAGATCGCACACACATATCTACCACTCTCTCAGCCACTCAAACTTATCTTCCTAGATGTTTATTCATCAGATCAATATACTTTACACCCAGGTGATGCTTGCCTCTCTTGGTCTCTGGGCCGCTGAGGCCATAGGCAGGGCATGGCATAGCATGGCCATCTAATGGTGAGTTGTTGTTGATTCATATATATGTACAGGTGGGAACTAGAAGATAAAAGATGAGGAGAAGAGGAAATTGCAACAAGATTTGATTTGAAACTCACAAACTTTGGAGTATTCATATAGTGAGACTCTAATCCAGGGCTTATGGTTCAGCTGTCCATCTGACCTGCTTTCATTTATCATTCTCTCAATTTTCCAGAGTGCTCAAGGACAGCTTTGGTGAGATTGGAAAGCTCTTCAACAAGCACTTTTCCAGCTCCTTTGGCTCCCACCCATCAACTACCACAGGGGTATGATGAACATGCTCTTTCACCAAGACACTATCTCCAATGACATGATCTGCTTGATTCTGTATGTGCTCTAGTTCTATGACCTACTTACTGGCTGCAGCCTGCCAGAGGTGACTACGAGTGCTAGTGGGACACCTATGCTAATACTATATGTAAGAGCCTCATGTAGATTGAGGGAGCAGTTTGGTGAGTTCATGGTAGAGCTTGATTGGCAGTCCTTGTCATTCTGTTGTCTCTCTCCTACAATTGTAATCCTATCATCTTCTTGTGGTCTCTCTTACACAGTTGTGATTCTGTCATATTACTGTAGTCTCTTAGATATCTATCTTTGTAATTATGGCATTTTCTGTAGAATAGATTTTTTTTTTTTTTTTTTTTTTTTTTTGCAGATAAATATAAAGGAATTGGATAATTGGATATATATATTTTTAAGAACTACATTATTCACAGTGAAGGGTGGGGTGTTAAGGGTAAGGGCTTTGTTAATTAGAAGATGAGTTGAGCAGCTGATGTAGTATGAGGACAACTTAATGTTATAGAAATAAAGGAAGCCTGCAAAAAAAAAAAAAAAAAAAACTACATTACTTGTTAAATTTGTAAAATGGGTATAGCATAGGTAAGCAGAATAATATACATATTTGCAAACTTGGCTGTGTTACAGACTAAGGACTATTGAATTTACTATATAAATTCCAGGATCTAGGATATGTACTAGTTCCCAGTCTACAAATTCAACATTTTTCAAGTAGTGGCTTGCAACTTATAGCTTGCAGTAGCTTGCAGCTTTAAAAATAAAAATAAAATAAATAACCAATAATTAAATTAGGAAATATTTGGTATTTTGCAAGCTGATATATCTTACTATTATTATTTTAAATTAAAGATAAATAACTCTATTATTGATGAAATTATATAATGTTAAATTTTTTGCAGGTAAATTTGTCTGCATTATAGTCTAAGGGATAGAAATCTAGCTTTAATATTAGTCTATTTTGATGTAACTTTGTAGTTGAGTCAGTCCTTCAATATAACTTTATACAAATGAAGTCAGTCTCTAATATAACTTTGTCAAGAAGAAAATCTGAATTATCTGCTATTTGAGCTATTGAGATATCTACTACTATCTGAGTTATATAAGAAGCTACCAATTTAGAAGAATATATGTTAAATTGAGTTATTATAAATTGTATTATTTACCAATCTATCTAATATAGAATTCTATAAAGAATATTATATTAGAAATCATATACTTTCAGAGATCATTATAATATAGAGACTATTATATAGACATCATATAAGAAATCCACTTATACTATATATGAAATTATTTACTTTTTAACAAAGTAAATAGAGCTCAAGCCAAACTATATCAATCTCTAATCTTATAATTTATCTCTATTGAGCTGGTATATATATTATATTTGGAGATTTAACTGAATTAATATAACTTTTAGCTTATAAAAATCTGTTATCAAACTGAATAAATTTGTTACAATATCAATCTCTGCTACTATAGAAGAACTAGTTATTATCAGTATTTGGACCAAAAGAGAAGTAATTATTATAAGATTTATTAATTATTTGGTATTAGTTTAGTATTAGAAAAATACTAATTAAAAGTTAATATTATATAAAATTCTTAGTTAGTACTAATAGACATACCACCAGAACAACTAGATAATATAGATAACTCAGCAAGAAACTTTGACAAACTTATATATTAACTTGAAGACCTTATTATACTAATCTAGTTTAGAGTTAGGGTTAGGGTTAGGGTTAGGATTAGAATTTAAGTAATAATTTATTTATTATAGAATTGATAAGATATATAGATATAACATATAATAAAGCCACTAAAAGTAGAAATAAAAAGTAGTTAAGCCTATTGAAATATTTTTAATACTTTTAAAAATAGATAAATATATTATAATAATTATATATAAAAAGTAAAAAGAGATCAGCAAACTAAACAACTAGCTAAGAAAAACAATAAGTTCAGAGAGGTGAAAACTTAGAGAGATGTACAGAATAAATTATTTCATTACAGTTATTAAGAAAATAAAAATGTAAGTAAAATTAAGTAGACTAAATATAATATATAAATATCTAATACTAACTATAAGAGTAAGTATTGACAATAGAATTTCAAATAACTAAAACAAAATGAATAATTTGATATACTCTTAACAATGAGAGAACTAACCAGATAAATGAGGGAAGGGTTAGAGTTAGGCTTTAAGTAGTAAATTTTTATTATAGAATAGATAAGATATTAGTGTAATAAATGATAAGACTACTAAGAATGAGAAAAGAAAAAATAGTCAATAGTGTCTTGAGACAAACCCAAGAACTTACAATGTGAAAAGCAGAAAGAGATCAGTAATATAAATAACTAGCTAAGAAGAAACAATAAGACTAAAGAGATGACTATTTAAGAGGATAAACTAAATAAAATATTTTATTATAGTCATAAAGAAGATAAAAATGCAAAGTAAAGCAAAAATAAGGAAAGTAAAATAAAATATATATATATAGACCCTAGGCAAGAGGAAGAAAAATAATATCGAAAATAAGTGATCACTCAATTACTTAATTATCTTTATAATTTCAGTTATCTAGAATCTAACTATAAGATAATTACCAAAATTACATATAATATTAATAGTATGATAGACTGTCCTATAAAGAATGTGAAGAGAGTAGATGTGAAGTTTGTCTGTCATTTTTTATTAGTAAATCTGTTAAGTTATTTATGACTGAAATTATCTTAAAAGACTGAATATGAACTATTAAGAAGATTTCATTTATGAAGATGATCACAATAAAACTGTTCTCTAAAGAAGTATGGGCTGAGTTGGCCAAAGTAGCCATAGTACTAAATAAGTATAAAATATATAAGCTAGAGAGAAAAGAAGAGTATATAATCAGTCTCCCATGACCATAAGTAGCTATAGGGCATTATATATCAAACAAGTATCTAAAAAGAGAAAACCTATTTCTATAGTAGGTAATTCTGAAAGAAAGTCTAAAAAAAGGAGCAAAGTGAATAAGTCTTATAGATCATGGGACAGAGATCCCAGTACTAGTCAAGAAAGTTAAGCTAAGAGATCTAATATTAGAATTATTAATAATAGAATCTGAGGAATATGTAATAAAGTACTTGCTAAGGAGACTAATGAGATTATTACTGGACTTATCATACTAATTTAAATAAGCTTAAAATATATAGCAAAGGTCTGATATAAAATAAAATAAAAAAGAAAGACTAAGAATTAAGCTCCTAAGTAAAGCTTATTAGAGAACTTAACTGCCCAAGTAATTGTATCATTAAAGATCTTTTTGAATTATTTCAATATCTGAAGCTCTATTATAGTAGCTAGATAGGAAGTTTGAAGAAGAAGGAGGCTATACTCTAGCTAAGATCTGATGAATATTTGTATAATAGCCAACTTGACAATTAGAGATCAGAGAGAACTATAAGTATATATAGCAAAACTCAAGAATATATTCTATCTTAACTATATTTTATAATATATATTAATATAGTCAAATTTCATATTAATATATAGCATACTTAAATATATACTAAAGAGAGGTCATAGAAACAGTTTATTCTCAATTAGTACAGTATAGTCAGCCAGACTAATATAATTATACTTCTTAGGATTGAGTTCCATATTATTCACTATGAGCCAATTCTTATAGAAGTTAACTATTTTTTGATACTTAGTAGTAGTGTAAGAGATATGTAAGAGTAATATTATCTGCAAAAATAAGGTTTAGAGAGAAGTTATACTTGTTAAAATATTTATCAAAGAAATTAGTAATAGAATTAATAAAGATGTTGAAAAACTAAGAAGAGAGAAAAGAGTTCTAAAAGAAACTATACTTAGTAGAAACTAAAGAAATAATGAGATCATTAATAACTGTCTAATAGAAATAGTGATTGAACAAGCTATATAATAATAAAGAGAGCTATATTAGCTTCTTATATCTTAAGATAAAAAAGAACAAACTTAAGAGAGATTTAATTATATCTCTTTTAAAAATTCAAAAAAATATAGCAACTCTATCTCTTGGCCTATATCCTATACAAAAGTAAGATATGAGAAAGAAAGAAGAAGTGGGTTTGAAAGCCACCTTAGAGTATGATATTTCTGAAGCTCTTGATATAGAGATAGAGTTTAGTGTTTTAGATTAAGGTTGGTTAGACTTTAAGTAATATTTTATTCAATATAGAGAAGAGATGATATATTGATACAATAAACAGTTAAATTCAAACAATAGTTAAAATAAATAAAATGTAAAAGAGAGACTAATAATGTAAATAACTAGCTAAGAAGGAACAATAAAGCTAGAGAAGTAACTATTTAAGAAAATAGACTAGATAAACTATTTTATTACAATATAAAGAAAATAAAAATATAAGTAAGAATAATAGAAGCTAAATAATATATATATATATATTCTAGACTAATTATAGAACTGATATTAATAACTAAATACTAAGTAATGAATATGAAATAAGTAATTCAATATATTCTCAACAATAAAAGTAAATAACTAGAAGAGATATGGAAAGAAAAATAATAAAGAAAATGTATAATTACTCAACTATCTAAGTATCTTTATAATTTTGCTCAGATAGAACCTGACTATAAGATAGTTATCAAATTATATATAGTATCAATAGTATAGTAGACTGTTTTATAAAGAGTATAAAGAAGGTAAATATGAAGTTTCTTTTACTATTTTTCATTAGTAAATTAGTTAAGTTATATATGATCAGAATCATCTCAGAAGACAGAATATAAACTATTAAGAAAACTATATCTATAAAGATAGCTATAATAGAACCAACCTCTATAAGAGGAGAAGTAGAGTTAATCAAAGTAGTTATAGTATCAAGTAAGTATAGAATATATAAGCCAGGAAAAGAAGGAGAGGATATAGTCAGTTTATTACAATATAAGTAGCTATAGAGCATTATATATCAAATAAGCATTTGGGAAGAGAAGGTCCATTTCTGCAATGACTAATCCTGAAAGAAGGTTTAAAGAAAGATCAGAGTGGGCAATTCTTACAGATCTGAAGAAAGGATCTCAATACTAATCAAGAAGTTAAACTAAGAGATCTAATATGAAAACTAATCAAAAATAGAATCTAGAGAATTTATGATAAAATACTCACTAAGAGAACTAATAGAATTATTATCAGACTTATCATACCAATCTAAATGAGTTTAAAATATATAGCAGAGGTTCAACATATGACAAAGAAAAGAAGATAGGCCAAGAATTGAACTACTAAGTAAAGACTGTCCTGAGAACCTTCAAAGACCTTCTTGAGATGCTTCAATATCTGAAGCCCTATGGTAGTACTCAAACAAGAAGCTCAAAGAAGCACCATCTTTATCCAGTAATATTCAGGTTATACAAACTTCTGATAATACTCACAATATAGTTTTTACAGAATCAGTATTAGCAATAAAATATTAATGAGTATTCTGAGATATATATTAGATAGAGTGGCCCTAGTATATTTGATTGATAATATATAGAGAGAAGTTATAGCTTGAGGGAGAGTTTGCTGAACTCTATTACTAATAGATAAGGAGGTAGAAAGAGTGGAGTTAAAGAGTATATAAGGGTCTGAGAGGTGAACTTTATAATAAGATAAAGGTGGGATATCTGTTAACTAGATTAGAGAGTTGGCTAAGAAGGGTAAGAAGAAAGAGAGGGCAGTAGGATCTAGTAAAGCAGTCCAGAATAGTGAGAGCAATAGAGCTGGGAGAGTAGTGAGAAAAAAATCCAAATATAATAGCTAATAGTGCATAGATCTAGAGAGAGAGTGAGTATGAGGTCTGGAGACTTAGCTGATAGAGTGACAGGCCTAGTAGTAATACTATTACTCAAGAAATCAAAGTTGGAATTTATTATTATATTATACTTCTAGAGCTTAGTAGTTATAGTAAGGATGATTCTGAGACTTCTGGCCTAAGAGATGAAGGAAGTGGTCTCAGTAAAATTCTTGAAGAGACTAGAGGGGGTAGAGATAGATATTGAGAAGGAGGGTTAGGGTTAGGGTTAGGGTTAGGGTGAAGGGTGTGAGGTTTAAGCAAAGATTTCTGTAAGAAATCGACAGAGTCGAGTAATAGCCATATTAGATCACAGAAATCTTTCAAACATCTCTCATCAGACTTGCTATTGCTTAAATATCTTTTACTTGTCTACTTCAGACTTAGTAATTGGTTACTGTTTACACAATGTAATATGAATTTAATCATGAATGAGAGTGAATTACTTCTCGGGTTTCACAATCAGGTAGCTTTGATCTACTGATCAAATCGTATTAAAATAAAATTTTAATTAAGTTGTAATTGTATTACTAAGTAATTTTTCTTTTAAGATTAGACTCAGGCGCATACTACCAATTAGAATAAAACATATATTGCACAGTGTAGATAAAGAAAAGACGCAGTGTGACATTTCATGACCAGTCATATTTATTACAGAGGCATTTTGCCCACCATAGACAATATCTTCTTGTTCTGCTTCTCAACTAGCTTCTTTAAGTTGAGACTGTGATAAATAACTGGGCTGTACTTTACAGGACAGTGTTGAGACAGAGTATTCGTCACTCTGGCAGCCAAAGACAGTGCATGACAATAGTAATGGTTACTGGAATAATTGTGCATATATGGCGTAATATTTATCTTGCCAAGCTTAGGGCCAGATTCTTCATTATTCGCATAAGAATCCTCCGAAAGTATATGGGAGAGGTCTTGATATAATTTAAGTCTCAAAAGGTAAGTGATCCGATTTGGTTTAAAGGTACGTTGTACCAGAAACTAACAGAATTTGGAAATCGCTACTTCATAATTATCATATTCTGATAAGTTCTGGATAAGGTAAGTATTCTCACCTCTAAGCCATCCATCAATATATGCTTGTGGATAATATGTATCTGGCATAGAATATATATGAAGATTCATATCTTCATCATAGTTTTGGAACTGAATTGACCAAGTCTTATCAGTGTTGATTTTCACATATACTTTGAGATCGCAAAATGTAACTTCATTAGCTACATATTGTATGAAATACAAACTTAAGCTCATCATTTCCAATGATGTTATAATGTACTTTGCAGCTTCATCACCCTTGTCCATAATGATAATAATGTCATTGATAAATCAGAAGTAAAGTTCTGGCAAAATCCCTTGATCATTGAGCCTTAATTCATAAAAGGCCATAAAGAGATTTGCTACATTGGGAGCCAAAGGCATACCTATTGCAATTCCTCGAATCTATTGATAGGTATATCTGACATATTGAATAAATGCGAACTTAAGTACAAAGTGCAATATTTTCATGTAATATTTGTGGGTATATTCTTTGGAATGATCAAATCATATAAGAACTATGAATATTTTCCGTAGACACTCATTGATATTAATGTTGATATATATTGACTCGACATCTGCTGCTAGTAATATCATGGATCCAGAAAAGAACTTTCCTTCAATACGATTAATTATATATTAGAAGTTGGGAGCGACCATTCAATACATAGAAATATATGGTTTTAGATAGGCATCTATAGCTCTCAAAGTATCACTGGTGATCCAGCTATGGTTTGGAGAGATGGGTCATCACTTAATAGGATTTTTATGAAGTTTCGGTGGAATTTAGAATTCCAAAATCGAAATCTTACATTTTGTAAGAGAAGCTTGCTATGACTCACCTGTTTGAGGGCTGAACACAAGACATTTTTGTCAAGCTTTTTGGCTTTATTAATCAATAACATGAGAGATATATTCGCCTCAGCGGAATTGAAAGGTTTCTCAACAAATGTCGATATGTTAGTAAGGTGACTCAATACTTGTGAGTCATACCAATCATAATCCATAAGTGTAAGACCAAGTTCTTTATCAGCTTCACGAACAATAAGGCGATTATTTCGCATAAAGTCATATAGATGTTTGACGGCATGCAAGTAGCGGTTATGAGGGTTTATTTTATTTGCTTTGCCAAAATGGCATACAAAATTACTCTCCGCAACACGAAGACCGAAATCAGCTCGAGTAATCAAGCCTTTATCTCAGCCTTATTCTTTTGCCCCTTCGAGGACTTCTTGACAGATGGATTGTCAGCTTTGGTGGGTCTGTTCAATATCAAGATGAGTGCAAAAATTGAAGTTAAGATCTTTGTTCAACAGATCAATGATATCACTTGGGATTTCGGAGACATGAGAAATATTATTCACAAAAATATTCTAATTAGGAACATTACGGAAACTTACTGTTTCCCATCTTTCGAACCAGATTTCTCTGGCCCTCCTTTGCCTTTGGTTGCGGTGTTTTTCACCTTCTTTGGCAAGTCCTTTTTCGGGGGTGGCTTCTTGTACGGCGCAGCTGTCACCGATGCTTTTGATTTTTTCTTCCCTTTCACAGGGCCCATTATCTTTGGCTAATTTATCGGCTTTGCATTTTCTTTTATCTAAAGACAAGGGAACGTGAGTATCAAGCCAGATAGAAAGTAATTTGATTGGTTCAAAAACCATATCAATGTGGACATGCAGTGTAATCGCTCTTACTTTTTTCTCCAGGGCCAAAATGGCCTCGACATACATGTTGTGCAATTTGTTAGCGAATTCACTAATAGTATGCTCTAGGCATACTTTAGCAAGCTGATAATGCCTGTCGTCCTCCCTGAACACCATTAGCTTAGTTTTAATTCTCCTCAAAGAGAGGTGACTAGGCTATTGAGTTCGGAGTCGCACTCCTTCCAAACTTATTGTTTGGACATGATGATAGCTGCCTTAACTTCTAAGGCAATAACATCATGGATATGTTTAACAGATCCCTCGGGAAGAGAGACATTTTTGACCGAGAAGTTGTGGTATTTTCCAGAGTCTTCCTTCTCTGCCGCCGCTACAAGGTGAACTGCTTTCTCACAGCGATCAATTAAGATCACTGCCCGTGCTGTATAGCGTTTGATGTAGTCGACCAGAGGCAGTTCTTTTGTCAGAACTGTGGAGAGGCCTTGGCCACTGAAGTTTGGAATAGTTGTGACCACGAACGGGGTACTCTTAGGTGGTTGTCTGAGAAATTCCTCATGAACCACAGCATGAACTGTGGCCATATCCTCAGCATGTATCTCAGCATCTTCAATGATTTCGCCAAGAGATATAAACTGGAGAGCCATTTGGGCCACACAAGATGACCCGTCAGACATATCAGGATTGATGGTGAGGGTATAATTCCCCAACACTTGCTGTTGAGCAAGGATGGCAGAGGTGAGGTCGGAGTAAGAGTTATTACCATTCGACATATTAAAGAATATGTTTTGTTATAAAAAGGTAATGGGGGGTTAGGGTGAAGGGTGTGAGGTTTAATCAAAGATTTGTGCAAGAAATCGACAAAGTCGAGCAATAGCCGTATTAGATTGTAGAAATCTTTCGAACATCTCTCATCAGACTTACTATTACTTAAATACCTTTTACTTGTCTGGTTTGGACTTAGTAATTGGTTACTGTTTACATAATGTAATATGAATTTAATCATGAATGAGAGTGAATTACTTCTTGGGTTTCACAATTGGGTAGCTTTGATCTACTGATCAAATCACATTAAAATAAAATTTTAATTTAGTTGTAATTGTATTACTGAGTGATTTTTCTTTTAAGATTAGGGTCAGGTGCATGCTACCGATTAGAATAAAATTTTAAGGGTTAGGGTTAGGCTTCAAGTAAGAATTTATTCGTTGTAGAGAAGAAGGTGTATATCAGAGCAACAAAAGACAAAGACTCCTAAGATGAGAAAAGCAAAACAAGGCCAGCGAAGTAAACAACTAGCTAAGAAGTACAAAAACAAAGGCCAGAGAGGTAACCACCCTATGGATGGGCTGGATAAAACCATTTTGTCATGGCCATAAAGATAATAAATGCAATAAGCAAAGAAAAGAAAGACTAAGAGATAATACATGTTCACCCAGTACCAACTACATGAATCGTATCAACAACCAAATACCAAATGACTGACATGAGATGAATAACTCAATGCACTCTCAGCAACAGAGAAACCAACCAGGCCAACGAGGGGAAAGAAAGGAATAAAGAAAATGTGTGATTGCTCAATCACCCAAGCATCTTTGTAATCTTGGTCAGGCAGAACCCGACTGTAAGATGGCCACCAGAATTACACATGGTATCTATAGCATGGTAGGCTATCTCATAAAGAGTATGAAGAGGGTAGGCGTGAAGTTCTTCCTACCATTCGTCATTGGTAAACCAATCGAGTTGTTCATCTCGATCAGAAGAACCTCGGAATGCAGAATATAAACCATCGAGAAGACCGCACCCGAGGAGATAGCCATGATGAAACTTATCTCCACAGGAGCAGGGGTGGAGTTGGCCAAAGTAGCCATAGCACCAGGTGAGTGCAGAGTGCACAAGCCGGGGAGGGAAGGAAAGGACTCGGTTGGCGCCCCATGACCGCAAGCGGCCTTTGGGGGTGATATACTGAATGAGAGCCTGGGAGGAGGAGGCCTATTCCTGCAGTAACTGATCCCGAAGGAAGGACTGGAGGAAGGAGCGAAGCAAGCAAGTCTTGTGGTCCTGGGGATGAAGATCCCAGTACCAGTCGAGGAAGTCAAGCCAAGAGGTCCAATGCCGGAACCTGTCAATGATAGAACCCAGGGGACGCGTGACAAAGCACTCACTAAGGAGACCGATGGGGTTGTTGCCAGACTTGCTACACCAATCTAGATGGGCTTGGAATATGCAGCAGAGGTCTGATGTATGACGAAGGAAGGAAGGAAGGCTGAGAATTGAGCTGCCAAGCAAGAGATGGCTGGAGAACCCAACCGCCCAAGCAACAGCATCATCAAAGACCTTCTCGGGATGCTTCAACACCTGAAGCCCCATGGTAGTAGCCGGACAGAAAGCTCGTAGAAGGGGGAGGCCATATTCCAGCTGAGGCCTAATGAATGTCCATATGATAGCCAGCTTGACCATTGGCGACCAGAGGGGACCACGGGCATGGCAGAACCCAAGAGTATGTTCTGCCTTCGCCGCATTCTGCAATACGAGTTCGACAAAGTCAAACTCTTTGTTAGTATATGGCACGCCCAAGTACACGTAGGAGGGGGGTTGTGGGCAGGGTTCACCCCCAATCTGCATGGTATAGTCAGCAGGGCTGACATAACCGCACTTCTTGGGATTGAGCTCTATGCCGTTCACCAGAAGCCAATCTTCACAAAAGTCAATCATCCTTTGGCCCTCTACGGCAGTGCGATGGGTAAGGGCAATATCGTCAGCAAAGAAGAGCCCGAGAGGAAAGTCATACTCCTTAAACTGTTCATCAAAGGAGGCAGTGAGGGGGTCAATAAAGACATCAAAGAGCTAGGGGGAGAGGAGAGAGCCTTGAAAAAGGCCACGCTCAGTGGGGACTGAAGAGGTGACGAGGCCATTAACAACTATCTGATAAGAACAGTGATTGAACAGGCTTCAGATAATGCTAAAGAGGGCTGTATCAGCACCTCGCGCCTCAAGACAGGAGAGTATAAGCTTGAGGGGGACTCAATCATATGCATGCTGGAGGTCAAGAAAGACATGGTGGCCCCATTTCTTGGCCCACGTCTTGTGCGAAAAGACATAGGAGAGGGACAAGAAGCGGGTTTGGAAGCCACCTTGGCAGTATGACATTTCTGTCAGGCCACTTCGGCTCTTGACATAACCTTCCAAACACTGCTCAAAGAGTCTATGAAATATTTTAGTTAGAGTGATAGGGTGAAATCCATCAATCGTCCTCGAATCCTCCTTCTTCGGAATTGGAGTGATAATGGTAGAGTTCCAGTGGCGGGGAGTGAGCCCCCAGACCACGCACATCTGGAAGAAGAAGGACAAGGCTTTGGACAGGCTACAGGGGGCATCAACCTCACCCACCATCACCCGAAGGATCCGGATGTGCAAGGAATCGGCCCCACAGACCTTCGAGAGGGGGTAGCTGTGGATAGCCCTCCAAACTGCTGGCTGGTCGAACCAACCCTGCAGTCCAAGAGCACTCATGCCAAGGGGAAAGACATCCTCAGAGTCATCGAGATGAAGAGAGGCATCCGGCTGGCCGAAGATAGTGGTAAAATAAGCAACCATATCATCGAACACCAGGACAGCGGGGGAGCGAGATTGTAGGGGAGCGAGGGGGGTGGAGCGGTATACATGCTTAAAACCACGGATGGCATCAGAGACCGAAGATGTACTGTGAAGAAGGTCCTGCAGGGGGAGCAGCGCCGCTCTGATTTCTCTTGCATCATATGAGCCAAGAATGTCCTCACAAACTGACTGCAGACCAGTGGTCAAAAGAGCATCCAAGGAATCTACGAACTGCTGGCGATCTTCTACAGAGCAAAAGCCAGCCACATGGTCCCGGATAGAGTAGATGGACCTGACAACATATCACAAATGATATCTACTGATTCCCGAAGGTGGGCTTGGACGACCAGATCAGTCAGGTATTTCGCAGAGTAACGTCGAACACCAGCCAAGGCGGCAATCGGCGAGGGGAGAAGGGGAAGGAGACAGTAAGGAGGGAAGGATGGTTGGTAGCAACAGGGGGAGTGGAGCAGGTAAGGAATGTATGGAGGGATGCAGTGGTAAACACATGGTCAACGCATGTAGAACCAGTCACTGGGGTCAAGTGATTTAACGACCACGTCATCAGAGAGGTATCGACAATGTCCATCTGATCACGCAGACCAGAGTTGATGTCACCAAGGTGGGTACTGAAACGAGTGTTGATGTCACCGATTAGTAGCACCTTACCTGGGAAGAGACCAGATACTAGATCATGGAAGCCACCAATAGGAAGAGAGGGGGGGGCGTAAACCCCAACAAAAGCCAGGTCCTGGAATGTGAGCCAGATATGGAAGGGGTCAGCGGAGGACCCAGAAATAAGTGGGGTGAAATGGTTTGACACAAGGACCACGAGTCCACCATTCTGGTAGCTTACGATCCTATACGATGCCGGAGGAGAGGACATGTGAATGTGCAGAGAGGGACGCAGTGGAATGTGCTATGTTTTACATATGAAAAGAATATTGAGGGCAGGACCAATCAACTGACTGAGCATATCAAACTTGTCCTGGGATAGTCCATGTGCATTGAGGAATTCGACTCTCATTGTGGGCCAGGTACATTAGCGCCAACGGCATGGGAAGCATCTGAAGAGGAAGTTTCAGCTTCCAAATCCATCACCATCACACCAGTCATGACCATAGTACTACCTGCCTTCAAAGCAGGGCCGGCCACCGGGGAGGCAACGGAGGGAAGAGTAAGACCGAGTTCTGTGGTCCAAGCTCTGTAGAAGGTCTACACCTCGGGCCTCTTCACAGTGGCTTCGCCAGCCAACTGTCGGACCTGAGTGTGGAAGGATTGGAGTACCCGTGTCTTCATGGCCTCCATGGTATTCTTGTTGTATGGAAGTGCAGGGTCCCAGGCTGTCAGCACTGAGAACCCGAGCGCCTTCATCTTCTTTTGAAATGCCATGATATAATCAGGGCAGAGAAGAAATTCAATGATCGACGCCGAAACATACGACATATTGAGGATCTTTGACAACATTACATGGATGTCATACAGGTTCTTCCGGATCTGCCTGATCTTAAGATGGGCAAATCCATCAACGTAAACATGCTGTAGTCTAGCACCCTTCTCAGTCGGCAACAAATGAGAGATCAGCTTATGGATCATGTACAAGAGAGTGGCAGCGGTAGTAGCCCTCTCCGGCTCAGGGTTTACCTGGGTCCTATCCTTGATAGAAACCTTCTTGGCAGTGGCAGCATATGATTTGGGGGGGGCAGGGGTCGAAGCAGGGGATGAAAATGGACCAGTGGCACTGGATCCTGCAGGCGAAGCCTGGGGCACTGGCCCGGGAACCTTGGCCTTACCCCTTTTAGGGGCATGGCTTTGGTAGCCGGGGGCGCAACCATGGGAGTTGCCTCCTTAGGCGGTGCACCAGACTGTAATGTGGTGGCTTTAGGGTTAGGGTTAGGGTTAGGGTTAGGGTTAGGGTTAGGGTTAGGGTTAGGGTTAGGGTTAGGGTTAGGGTTAGGGTTAGGGTTAGGGTTAGGGTTAGGGTTAG
>RBNI01003790.1:0-15203 GCA_003990745.1 Jimgerdemannia flammicorona
TTTTATAGTTACTTGGACTCTGCCATTTATTACCAGTCTATTGTTAAATATATATTCCTCCTCCTACTATCCAATCTCCATAGAGGGGCCCCTCCCTACCCTGACCCATGCAAAGACTACCTTCTCTCCAACTACTCCCACCCTTCTCCCACTCTGTCTACAAATTTTCTCCACCAGTTTATATCTCTGACCCCTCTGTATCCCCCACCTGAGCCACCAGCCTGTCAAGGTATCCTCTATAAGGCTATACCACCACTGCAGCCAGACCTCCAAGCCCAGTCTCCTCCCATCTTCAAACACAAATAGTCAGTGGTCAGCCAACCCTACTCAAATGGCCAGTACCCAGCCTAGCATGAGCTATTCCTTACTCACTCCCCCCACTAATCTGTCTCTCAAATTCTCCTACTGCCCCCACATGCCTGATCCCCTACCTCTCATCTCCAAATAATCCCCAACAGATTGCCAAAAGCCACTAAGTACCTCACACTCTCCTAGCCAATGTTCTGGCATCTGTACATAACCCCCTTCCTGGCCTATATCATAACATTCCTCACAGTCAAAACACCCCCCCTTGACAAGGTGACCTGAGCAGTAATTGAGCATGACATTCCTCCTCAACATGTACCACCAAGTCACCCAATACTTCGGCAGCATCCATCTTTTTACCTCAGCACTCCATATCCAAATGCTCTGCCAGTCCCACTCCTCACCAATTCCTATACCTTGCCAACCACTGGGCTACAGATCCTGACCCAGTCCCCTCTGGCAGTCTATCTCATCACTAATATCAAACTTAAGCAATAGGACTCCACCCAGTAGCACCCGGTCCCATTGCCACATCTCCAGGTCCCAATCCTCCTCTCCTTTATTTCCTTGCCAATAGATCCCAATATGGTGTGCCCCCTCTGCTATCCCCCACCAGAAGTCTTTAAATCACAATTGAGTAGTGTTCTGAAGTCCAACCAAAGATAGGAGATCACCAGTTGAACCTCTAGATGCAGACCACCTCTCCCAAATCTTCTGCAATAGAGGAACCCAACCACTCTCTCCCAATTCCATGGCTCTCTTCAACCACCAAACCATTAAGTAGTGTAGCCTCTTCAGAAAGTCTACCAGTCCTAGTCTGCTGCTTGCCACTGGTAGGGACAAGACCTCCCAGCTTATCTGACTCCTTCTTCCAGCTCAGATTCAATCCTTGGTAAGCTTCATCAGCCTCTTCACCACCCAGGATGGGAAGTCCAGATGGTATGCCAGATACCACAGCTTTGGTAGTCAGTAGATGTTCAAAATTGTGACATGCCCTGCTAGGGACAATTGATGGCCCCCCCAGCTCTACAGGGCTTCTCCCCAGATGCCAACCTGCTGCTCCCACCAAAGTCTTGGTAGTACTGACCCATATACTGAAAGATAGATACCCAAGTACTGCACTGTCTCACCAGCTAGGACAATTGTTCCAATAACCTCCCCACCCACCAGACCATTGCCTAACACCATCTTTTTGCACTTATACCAGTTAAGTCTTGCTCCAAAGTTCTCCTCATACCACTCTACTGTCTCCTTAAGCTCCTAAACATCTGCAATTGATCCCAGTCCAACCACTATGTCATCTGCAAAGGCCCCCACCTTCCATTCAATGCCAAAGATAGAGAGCTCCACTATCTTCTGCCTGATTCTATCCAGTATTGGTTCCAGGGAAAGGGCATACAAAATGAGGGACAATGGGTCCCCCTGGGGCACCCCCCTGCCCAGGGGAAAAGCCACCCCTCAATGTCCATTACACATAATTACTGCCCTACTCTCTTCCAATAGACTGACTATTACTGACTGGAACTGGCACGGGACCCCAGCCCTATCCAAAACTTTCGCCAGCCAGACTCATTGCACCTGGTTGTAGGCCTTCTTCTGGTCCAAGAAGACCAGATGCCCATCCAATCCACAAGTCTGTGCCTCTTCAATAACTCCATGCACCCAGGCTGTACTATCCCTAATAAGCCATCTCCCTACAAAGCCCCTCTGCTCAGTGCCCAAGATTTGCTGTGCCACCTTTTGTAGCCTTGCAACCACCACCTTAGTAACTAACTTTCTATCCATATCTAAGAGCATAATCAGCCTCCAGTTCTTCCAGTCCTCTCACCTTCCTTTGTTCTTATAAAGCAATGTCACCAACCCCAGATCCTGCTCCCCCACCCATCTCTCTATCTGTAGAATAAGGTTGCACAATACCATCATCTCCCCCAGTACCCCTGGGATCCCGACCATCTTCTTCCAAAAATCCCAGAGCAGACCATCTTCTCCAGGCGCCATACTCAAGGTTGTCATGGCAAGAACCTGGTGGATCTCCTCCTCTCAGACTGGCAATACCAAGTCACCCATCCTGTCTACTTGTAGGGGTTGCCAATCTTCTAATATATGGCCAATCCTATCAGCATCTGCCCCATCCTCCTCCTCACTCCACAATCCACTCCAGTACTCCTTTAATGATCCAAGAATATCTTGGATACCATGGACCAGGACACCATCAGAATTGAGTGCCTCCTCTCACCCTTGTTGTACCCTCCTAGCCCAAAGGGCCCTTGTGAGGAACTTAGAGGGCCTCTCTCCATCTTCCAAACTCTGCCACTGTAGCCTAGCCACTAAGCCCTTCACCCTTGCTTCCTTCTCCTCTCGCAGTACCTGTTGTAGTTCACCAATCTCCTTTTTCACTCTTATGGACCTCCAATTCTCCTCCCCCTCCAATGTCACCAGTCTTGCCCAATCTTCTAAGAGCCTAGACAGTCTACTAGAGGCCCATCTCACTTTCTGCCTCCTCTGTTTCCCAGCCTCCTTACCTGCCTCACTCCAGTATATCTTGGCCATCTCTTTCATTCTCATCTACTGAATGCCAACTGGTGTACCTTTCTGCCTCCAACCTGCTATCTGTAGTTGAATGTCCACAGCCCACCTGTCCTACCAAATTCTATCATCTAATAAGGAGAAATTGAGGTGCCAATGTCCAGGCCCATCCCCACTCCCCCCAAACTGACCCTGTCTAAGAATCCCCCAGTAATCTGACCAAAGACACCATTCCACCTCTAGTGATCTCCAAACATCCAAACCCCAGCAGCTAGCCATCAGCATCCAATCAATTCTCATCCCCAAGCCTCCTGCCCAATATATGTAAACCCTCCTATTCCCCCAGCACTTCCTACCTGCATCCACCAGAGCACTCAACCTTTCTACTTCCTCTCATGCCACCAGCCCTCTACTCCAACCCTCTACTTCTTGTCCTCCATCAGTTCTGTCTAGCAGTGCCTCTCGAACCATATTAAAGTCTCCACCCAGTACATCCACCCCAGCCTATGCAAGTGTCTCACTCTCTTGAAGACTCTTTACCCAGTCCACATGCTCACCCCATCTAGCAGGGCAGTAACAAGATCCTACTGTAATTGGCTCCCATCTAGTATGTATCTACTTGCCCCAGACTAGTCTATTCCCCCAGCTCTGCATATCTCTTATCTCCCCTCTGCCTTTCTGTATCAGAATCCCAACCTTGCCCATCCAAACTGCCTCACCTCCCCATTCCTTCGTTTATTCCAGTTTATCCAATTTCTCCTCACATCTAACATCCTGCAAAAGGAAGAGATTAGCCTCCAATCCCTTCAGCCAAGTAAAAATATTCCATTGTCGAGAAGTACCCTGCAGCTCATTTATGTTCAGTGAAAAAATGTTAGTTATACTGTTCATATTGATGTATAATGTTTTTATCTCATCCATCTCTATTACATCAAGTTCAACTCTTCCTGTGCTATGTCCAGATTATGTTCTGCAGTCACTTCCTCTTCAATGGCTCTCTGAGCCTCCAATCCAGCCAACAGCTCATTCATCTCTCTATCTGCCTTCTTCTCAAACTCCTCACAGTATTCCAGACAGGCCTCCTACCAGAGCTGCAACCCATATTGCTTGGCCCAACAGTACTTGGCCCTCTCACCAGAAACCCCTGCTAGTTCAGCCTCCTACTCCTTATCTACCTCATACCCTTCCTCCTCTAGATACACTACAAGGATCTCTGCCTTCAATGCCAACTCTACACTATCTCTCTACAATACCTGCACCCAATGCTCATCGCTTATTACCCTCAAGTCCACCTCCCCAAGTTCTTCAGCCGCCAGGTTATTCATCATCCTGCACATCCAGAGTAGATTGCCAACCTCCTTCCCTCCCAGGGTTGCCAGTCTTCCACTATCTAATATCATGATATCAGCTCCAGCACTTGTCACCTCATCCCACACCTCTGGGACATCCACTAATTCCTCCTCCCCAGCCTCTACCACCTGTCCCCCCTTTGCTACCTCAGGTACACCAAATTGTACTTGTTGGGCCCCCTTCATTGGCACATCTTCTCCTGCCTTGCTCCAATAAGCTGGCCCTCACCTGATAAGAGGGGTGGGGGTTGGTGATCCCACCCAGTCCTCCTCCCAGACCTCAAATATACCATCAGCATATGGGTTGCCATTAGCTGTATTCCTGTCCTCCTCTATTCCTTTTTCCACACTCTCTTCCTTCTTACTGGCCCAGACACTCCACCATTCCACCTGCCTCCTTTAATAGTTGACTCTCCATCTTAGCCAGCAACTCCTTCTGATGTTGACAGCTCTGAGCTATTTCCCATTGCCCCTTGTCTACTCAGGTCCTCTTCCCATCTACCACCTCCAAGTGTGTTGACTCCACATAGGACTTCCAAGCCTTCGCCTGCTGCTCCACCACTCCACTCATCTCTTCTAGTGCCTTCAGCAAGTCCTCTTCCTCCTCCTCACTCCCCTTCACCCTTGTCACCTTGCATAAGATTGCCCCCCAGACCAGTACTGAAGGCCAGTCCCTCATCTTCTCTATAGCCTCTTTTCCTGCCAGCCAAATCTACATATCCATATTCCCAGTCCTAAGTGAGGTCTCTTTCTAGACTCTGAACCTGATATCTACTACCTCGCCATACTCCTCTATGATCTCCTCAACTCTCTTCCTCATCTCTATTGCCGTCACCATGGGCACTCCTTTCACCAGCAGTTGGACCACCCTGGGGTCCCATTTCAGACATTGCACCATTGGGACACACACCTCTCCAATGATCAATCCAACCTTCAATGCTTTCTCCAGGGGCTCAGCTTCCTCAAAATCTACTTCAACTCCCTCCAGACCTTTCAGGAACTTCATGGATGCTGCTCCAGCCATCTGCTTAGCAATAAGCCCTAGTATCATTTTTGCTGTCACCACCAGACCCTGGAAGCACAATGTTACCACAAACGCTGAGATTGATTTCCTGAGTAATGGTGCCACAGCCAGGCCCATCACACTATCCACTAAGTCTCCCTGCCTTCTAAGCCTCATCTGCTCAGCCGCACCATCTGCTGTCACATCTGGATTTTTTTCCAGATTGGCAGTCCTGTCACCATCAGCCATCACACCCCCCCCAGTCACTACTCCCCTAGCTCTACTGCCCTCACCCCCAAGTGCTACTCCCCCATGAACTGTCATCATCTCCATCTCCTTGCCTTTCCTCAGCCAACCCTCCAGCCCTGTCATCTGTTACCTCCCCTTCACCGTCTCTGTGAAGCTCGCCCTCCCAGACCCTTATCCTCCTCTACCACCTCCACCTCCTCCTCATCCTCCTGCCAACAGCCCTCTCATGTCACCCCCCAGGCCAGGACCTCTCTCCACCTGCTGCCAGTCAAACATACTAGGGCCACCCTGTCCAGTACATACTCCAGAAAACTTGTTATTTGCCATTTCCTTATCACCTTTCTTCAATAAATAACTTGAGAGTATGTTGTAAAGTATGTGTAATGTGAATGTTAGCTGAGAAAGGTATATTGGCAACTATAGTCTTAATTAGGTGATCAATGAATATGATGATAGTATTAGTATCAGATTGAGTTCATAGTAATTAAGTTATAAAGTCCATAGTAACTTGCTCAAATTTCTTAGTGGAAATTAACAGTAGTTATAGTAAACTGATTGGTGCTTAGTTGGTAGACTTGTTATACTGACATAGATTATAGCTGGTAATATAGTTTTTGATTTCCTTAACCATGCTTAGCCAATAGTAGCAGCATTAGATATTCTTGACAATCTTCTTAATTCCCAGGTGACTAGCAAGAGGGGAGTTATAGTGTTCTTGCAAAACCTTATAGTATAGGTTTATGTTTTCAGATAGATAGACTTAGTCTTGATGATAGATCAGATTGTTCTCAATAGTATATATATATATCCTTGAGCTTATTCAAGAAAACTCTAGTAGTAACTATATCTTCTTTGTAAGCTCATCTGATTTAGTCTAGAAATTCTGATACCAAGGTAACTTATATGATTATGGTGAGGTCAGAGCATCTTGATAAGGCATCTGGTACTACAAGTGTCTTACCAGACTTGTAGATGATCATTGGGTTGAAGGTTTGAAGTTTGAGGCTCTACTTGGCTTATAGATATGACAGAGTAGGTTGGGTGTTGATATACTTGAGAGATTGATAGTCAGTAATGACATCAAACTCAATACCTTCTAGATAGATAACCAGTGGTCTAATATATATATTATTGCTAGTAGTTCCTTCTTATAAATGGCTAGCATTTGTTTAGCTGAGGCTAACTTGTGGGACTCAAAAGTAATAGGATAATGTCCTTTGCCATCATCTTGTAACAAGACTGCTCTAATGATAAAATTTGACACATCAGTAGTAACTATGAATTTTAGGTCTTGATCTGCATTATGTAGAACTAGAGCATAGGTCAGGTAATTCTTGAGTTCTTGAAAGGCTTGTTAACAGAAAAGGTCCCAGGTGTAGGACACATAGTGGTCTGAGTGTAGGGCCTTTCTCATGAAGTTAGTTAGTAGCTCAGCAATACCAGAGAAGTTTCTGACAAAGCAATGGTAGTAGTCAGCTAGACCAAGGAAGGATCAGAGTTCTGTAAGGTTTGATAGAATAGGCTATTCTTCAATTGCTTCTATCTTATATAGATCTACTTGAATTCCTTGTGTAGAGATAATGTAGCTAAGATATTCAACTTATTTCTTAAAGAATTCACACTTCTTGAGCTTAGTATAAAGCTTGTGTTTTCATAGAATCTCCAGAACTATTTGAATATATTTGAGGTATTCTTCTTTAGTTGTACTAAAGATCAGGATGTCATCAAAATGTACTAATAAGAAAATAAATAGTTAGTCCTTAAATATCTTATTCATCAGGGTCTAGAATGTGGTGGATGTATTAGTGAGACCAAATGCTAAGACCAAGAATTTGTAGAGTCCAAAGAGGGTCATAAATGTAGTCTTGGGAATATCTTCTGGCTTGATTTGAATCTGGTGATATCCTGATATAAGATCCAACTTGGTGAAGTACTTAGTATTCTTAAGGGCATCAAAGATTTGATCAATCAAGAGTAGTAGATAGTAGTTCATAACAGTAAGCTTGTATATAATAGTCTATATATATTTATAGAGTACTATCTTTCTTCTTAATAAATAAGACTAATGAGCTATAAGTAGATTTGCTTGGCTAAATAGCTCCTCATATAAGTAGTTCTTCTAGTTCCTTCTTGACTACTTCAATTTCAAGTAGTAATATGTGGTACATATGTTTCTTGGGTGGTACAGCTCTTAGAGTCAGTTTAATTTCATAATTAACTTCTTGTATAGGCAGTAGACTAGGTAGCTTATCTGGAAAGATATCCTTGAATTTTTCTAGTAGTAACTTGATGCTTTTATTGACTGATAGTTTCTTGTCTTGTTTCTTGGGATAGATTATTATAATAAAGGTATACATTGTCTTCTTGAGTACCTTCTTATACTGTATAGCTGACAGTATTATAATCTGGGTCTTACTCATGGTCTTGTCTATCTTGATAGTGATATTGGCTCTATCTTGAAGTAAGATGACTTCATTCTTATACCAATCGATGTTTGGGTTGTATTTCATAAGTTAGGATTTTTCTAGAATCAGGTTATAATCTCCTAGTGGTATAATCTCAAAGTCTACTCATTTTCAATATTTCTGGATCTTGATGAGTAGTTTTGTAGCAATTGACTCAATGGGGTATAAAGTACCATCTGTAGTAACTATAATATTATTCTTGAGTGTAGGCTTGATAAGAATCTTGAGACTTTTAATGAGGTTCTAATTGATGAAGTTCCCTATAACTTGCTGTCTATGAGTACTTGAACTTCTTTTTTTTTGACTAGGCCTTTGAAAATAAGCATAGCTTGAGCTTGATTTTCAGTAAGACTTACTGCTTAATTGGTACTATCAAAACCTTTTTGATCTTATTTGATTTTAGAGAGTTCTTGGACTTCTGTAATCTTGAGTTAACTGGCTTTTTCTAAGATCATTTGCATGACTTGGTCTCCTTCCTTGACTGTGTAGTCTTGATCCTTCTGGTTGATAAGTAGAACTTGAACTTGTCCTCAAAAGTCTGGGTCAATGATACCAGTACCTACATCTAAATGATGTTTGATACTAAGTCCTAATTATGGTGCAATTCTGACATAATGTCCTTCAGAACATTGAACTACAATTCTAGTAGACACCAGAGTTCAGCTCTTGGCTGGAATGGTGACTTGTTTGACAGAGTGTAGGTCACTACAGAAGGTTGCCCAACAGGTGCTGGAGGAGGAGCAGTGGAGCTTTGTTGGTAGTAGGCTTATCAGAGATGAGACTGTCTGGGTGCATGGCATAATTGAAGGGGCACAGGCTTGTGGACTGGATGGAAGACTGGTCTTTCTGGATCAGGAGAAAGCCTATAATCATGTTCAGCAGATATAACTGAGTAAGGTTCTGGATAGGATTGGTGTCCCTCTACATTTTTGGACTTCTATGTTGAATCTGTTGGAGGGCAGTTGGGCTGCACTGATATGTAATAGCCACAGGAGTCTGGCATTTCTCTTGGATAGAGGAGTTCCTCAGGGGGATCCTCTGTCTCCTATTCTCTATGCCCTCTCATTAGAACTGTTGATAGATAGAATTCAATGAAAGATAGCAGGGCTCACTATATATAGTATAGTGTGGAAGGTAGGGGCTTTTGTTGATGAGATGGTAGTTAGCCTTGGCTCAGTAGCAGATATTGAGGCACTTAAGGAGACAGTAGAATGATATGAGGCATACTCAGGGGTGAAACTCAACTGATATAAGTATGAGACAATAGTATTGGAGAATAGACTTATGGAAGGGGACGTCATTGGAAAAATTGTCCCTACAGGAGAGATGGTGCAGTATTTGGATATCTTTCTTTCTATATATGGATCTGTCCTGCTGCAAGTATGGTGGGAGAGGAGGATGACCATTTGGGGGGAGGCTCTTCAAGGTTAGGGAGGTCACCATATCTCCCTAGCAGGTCAGGTATCAATTTTGAATGTTTACTAGTTCTCTAAGCTGTGGAGTGTGACTTATCACCTAGACTTCCTGACTTAGATGGTGAAGAGACTGATGAAGCTGGCTAGAGATTGGATTTGGGCAGAGAGGAGATCTCAGATCAGTTGAGATACTCTAGCAGCACTGGTAACTAGGAGAGGTCTGGGCCTTGTGGACTTTCCTAAGAGGCTACACTGCCTGTAAGCTTGGTGGCTGAAAAAGGCTGCTGAACTGCAAGGGGGGGGGGGTGTGGGTGCCACTGATGCAAAAGGTGTGGGAGATGAGGTTCTCTCCTTGGGGGTCATCAGGAGATCTGCTATCTCTAGTGGGTTTAGATGGCAGCTAATGACTACAGTATAAGGGCTTTTGGTAGAGAGTAGTGGATGGAGCACACTGTATTGACCTGTAATAGAGGAGCAATGAGGGGGAGATATTGTGGGGACCAGCTATATGGAGATGGGACAGGCTGCTTCTGGGAGAGTTCTACTTACTGATTTTGATATTAGTGATAGAGTTGAGTGTCAGTGGGGTCTTGGTTAGGACATTTGGCCAAGTAGTTGGCAGGCAGTAAGGATTGGTGAGAAGTGGGACTGGGCAGGAGTCTGGTTGTAGAGTGGAGAGGTGAGAAGATGGCTTCCTCCTAAGTTCTGAGTGGTTTGGTGGTGGATACTACAGAGGAATATCATGTTGAATTTCCATGCTGGTCATCTGGTGGATGGTAGCTGGTTAGACTATGAGAAGTGTTATAATGTAGGGCAAGTTGGAGGTTTTGTACAGATTCCAGAACATTGGCTGGGAGAATACAAGGTTTTGGGAGACTTTTGGATAGCAGTAGAAGACTGGCTGGGGGTAGAGAAGAGGCCAGATGGGGAGTGAGGGTGCTGGGAGGATTTAAAATCTCAGCTAGTAGAGGGTGTGGAAGATGAATAGCTTACTATAGAGTGGGTGTTAGCTATTTGGATAGGGCTGGCAGGACACTGGCTCTTTATTTTTGAGGAGGGGTGATAGTTGGAGCTGTGAGAGAAGTTGCTAAGATGGGAGGAGTTGATGGGTGATTTATTGATAGAGTGGTGGGTGAGCTGGGGTCCCCAGGGTGGGTATCATTACTGCCTGGTGGAAGGGATATGTGAACAGAGCAGTGGGTGGATTATGTTGGTTAAGGATCTTGTGGTCTTTAATTACAAAGAAGTAGAGAGAGGAGGGCCCTCTAGGGAGATTGGATAGGAGTGAGTTTACTGTACTTATATGGGATAGATTGGTATATTAATAAAGGAAGGAGTCCAAGTGACTATAAAAAAAAAAAAGACAGAGTATAGGTCAAGATCAATAACTCCTTCTATTTGATATTGAGGGATCTGGGCCTTTGGGTAAAGCTTCTTAATCTTGAGCTCAGATTGACTGATAGTAGGGTTGATGAGTGTATCTTTAGACAACATAGTGACTGGTCTTGAGGATTTGCTAGTCTTCTTAGAATATTTGATTACAATATGTCCTGTTTAGTAACAGAAGAAATAGGCTCCAGATTTCTTTAGGCAGTTCTTTTCTTCAAGAGTAAGCTTGGTATTCTTTTTATTTATAGTGTTCAAATCCATTGATACCAGGCCAACTATCCTTGGTTAATTTCTGTGGCAGTTCTTGAAGTGGTTCTTCTTATAATATTTTGGTTCAAAGTAATTACCAAAGGTGATGATATTAAACTTATCAGTAATTCTCATAACTTTATTAAGGTTTTTGAGCTCTTCTAGCTCAACCTTGACTCATGTATTTCCCTTCAGATCTCAGATATAGTAGTCTATCTTTTTGTCCTCAGATATTACTGGTAGCTTAAGTAGGATTGATAAGAATTGTGTATTATAGCTTTATATAGACTTGAGTTGCTTGATGATTGCTAACTTATCTCTGGCTAGCTTGGTAGCATTAGCAGGCTTGAACTGCCTGTGAATGGCTCTCTTGAAAGCTTCCCAGTCTCTGATTTATGCATATGAGTGTATAGATATAGTTATAATATAATTGTGCCACCAGATGGCTGCATTTTCTCAGAGAAGTGTAGTGGTAAATTAGACTTACATGTCTTCTTCCATTCTTGTGAACTCAAAGTATTGGTCCAACTAGAAGGTCCATGTATCTGTAAATAGTCCTCCTCAATAACTATCAAAGATATCTGGCTTGAGTAGCTTGAAACTGACTAGTGCTATAGTGGAATATAATGTACTTATAGTTCTTATTTTCTGCTGTTTTGGTTGTACTTGAAGTTCTTGGATTTGGTGGGCCATAGCAGTAATTATTTCCTCTATATCAACTTGTGGTCTTTCTGCTTCTTCTGTAGCAGAGGGGTCTGGCTAATAGGCTGACTCTTCATGACTCATTTTAGATTCATGTAACTAGTTGTAACTGGTTTTTGAATTTGTGTGAGGTTTCTTAATAAGACAAGGTGTAATAATACTACTACTACTAAGTATAATGATTCTAGTTTCTTTAAGAGGAAGCAGCTTAATCTGGAAGTTCTAGTTAGCTTAAAGTAGCTCAAAGAGATACTTAAAGATTTAAGTATTTTTGAAAGAAAATATTCTAAGCTTTATTTAGGCAAAGAATAAGAATATTTATACATAATCTGAAAGAAAGATCTGGAAGGATCTTAGAAAGAAAGAAAAATGCCAAGAAATAGATTCTTGGCAAAGCTGACTAATACTGTTCTACAATGTTCTGAAAGGTTCTATAACTAGCTAAGATAAGATACTTAGTACTAAGGAAAGATAAGAATATTCTAATAGTGTCTAAATACTAAGAGAAGGTTTCTAAGTAAGTATAAGATGGCAGAACATAGTAGAATGTTTAAGAAATGATGAGAAAAAACTAACTAAAAGATGCAAAAATATACTAAGACTAAATATAACTGTGAAATTATTATATCTAAGGTCAGCCAATACTCATGATATACTAAGATAATACTTTGTTGATACTGGAAAAAAGAAGAAGAAGCTACACTAAAATGAGTATACTTTAAATACAGCTAGAGATACTAGAAATTACAAAAAAGTAGAGAAAGTTCTAATCTGATACTGATAAAGGAGTAACTCATCACTATTACCTCTCTCCTAATAATAATAATCATTATTAATATATTGAGATATATAACTCTATCTTGATATATATACTCTGTGATCACCAAATTCAAATATTATTAATAAAGCAATATAATCACTAAATAGTACTATCTAATGATCTTCAATTTGTCTACTTACTTTTTTTTTTTTTTTTTTTTTTTTTTTTTTTTTTTTTTTTTTTTTTTAATAGACTCTATATTTTATGGATTTTTATTGAAAGAGAACCTAGACTATATAGGCCAAAACCCTCTCCCACTCTCTCTGAGTACTATACTCTTATTAAATCTAGACTAGCTATTATCTAGTAGTTTAATCATACTAGATATAGTAGGGCAAAAGTCTATATCTCATTCTATATACTATGCTCTCTCTATTACTAGAAAAAAAGTAACCAGATGTCAATGATCAAAGATATATATCCAAAACTCTAATATATATATAAGACTATATTCAAGCTAAATAGAATAGCCTTTATTACTAAAAATAGAATAATAGATAAAGAAAAAATCTCTTAAAAAAATACAAAATAGTGAATAGTATCTAGTTCTCTCTGATGAGATGAATAGAGAACTTATATATAAGATGGAAGAAGATCTCTAATACTCTACTACTTAAGTCTATAGATCTTGATTATATTACTACATCAGTTTCTAGTTCTAGTTAAGTATAATCAAGATATCTAATCTAGGTAGTCTTGGGTCTCCTAATAATCTCTCAATAATACTATAGTATATTAAGAGCTACTGAGAGTAACATCTACCACCTAACTGCCCTATACTAATTAGAAGGTCTTACTGATATAGTACTTACCCTAGCTCTAATAATTATCACTAGTCTAATATCTGACTAGTTTATCATAATCACTCTTTCTCCTATCTATAATGGTTATCTCTTCTCTTATTCTAACTCTATCTAAGAAATAGTTACTTATATCAGAACTAAAGAGTTAGCCAATCTTAGATATTAAGTGCTAGTATAGATTATTAACAGATCTTTAGTATCTGTAGTAGAGCTCTCTGAGCTTTGGTGAGCTTTCCAGTAAGTATATATAATTCATAATATATTGAGATAATATCTTATTGATGATAGCAAAAGGAAGAAGATACTACACCAAAATGAGTATATCTTAGATATAGCTAGAGATATTAGAAATTGCAAAATAGTAGAGAAAGTACTAATCTGATATTGATAAAAAAGTAACTCATCACTATTATCTCCCTTCCACTGCTCTACAATAGATACAGTAAACTAACTCAAGAAAGAGAAGTATAAGTTATGAAAAAGAGACTTAAAAGTTACTTACTAAACTTTATGACCAGTAAGATAGTAGAGAAAGATATATATTTATTTATTCTTATAAATTAGATATATATATAACTACTAAATTATAAAATTAGAAAAACTTTAGTCTATTTTTAAATATTGATTATATTATTTCTAAATAATCTAATCTTTAGATAATACTCAGAATAAATTGAATTAAGGGTCAATTTCATTCAATTTCATTTAAATTAAGGTTTAATTCAATTTGAAGTCAAATTTAAATCTAATTTTTCAAAATTCAATAACTCAACCAAAATATATCTAAATTTAATGAATTTTAGCTTATTTAATATACCTTATAATAAAGAATCTAGTATAATAAAGAATGTTAAATTTGGACATATTTTCATTAAGTTGTTATATTTTGAATTTAGAATAAATATTTTAAATTAAAAATTAAAGTATTATTAATATATATATTTATTAATATTATATACTATAGTAAATTAAAATACTGATCATTTTACTAATAAGAATTCAGAGATGAGAAATAAAGCTGATAATAAGTATTTAGTAATATAAAATATATTAATAATATTTAAATTTTAAAAATTATTAGTTAAATTATTTAGAAGATATTTAATTTAAAAATAACTTAAAAATTATCTAATTCAATAAGCTTTATTGATTATATTAAAAATGGTCTATCTGATTTTTATAAATTAATAGAATATCAGACTATAAATATATTAAAAGAGTATAATTTAATAATAGAATTAATAATTATTTATTTAATATTATTATAAATATCATTATAGATAATTAAGAATATATTTATATATTATAGATATGATTATATTTTTTAGAGCTTTTAATTTCTATATATAATATATTTTAATTTATTATATCTCTTTGAAATAACTATTAAAAATAAAGATTTTTTAAAAACCTACTTATATAATAAAACTATATACTGATAGAATTAATATATTATAGAGAGTTAAAGATGACTTCAGTTCTAAGTTCTGAGTTTTTGAGAAAGCACTAAGTTATAATTACCTATAGTAGTAGAGTCTAGATATTACTTTTGAGTTCTTATGCTTAATGAGAGGACCATGTTTATATTCTAAGTTGATCAGACTCAGAATTATTAACAAGTTGAATCTGAGAGTTCTGTAATAAGAATACTGTTTTTTATTTTTAAGTTTAGAGAAAGCAGAGCTGAGGTTATAATATATTCAGTATAGAGAATATTTATACATGGTACCTTTCTCTGATACAATTTGCATTACACAAACTTCAAGTAGCGGTTTATCGACACAAAGCGGAGGAAAGGTATTATAAACATGTCTTCAAGCAAGAGTTCCGACGGGCGTGCTGGGTCTGGTGGACCTGGGGCCTTTGGCTGGCAGCAGGTTGGGAGGGGTTATGGCCTGGGGATGGGGGCCTTTGGAGGGTCGACGAG
>RBNI01003791.1:0-15203 GCA_003990745.1 Jimgerdemannia flammicorona
TTATAAGAGAAAAAATATACTTCTGACTTCTTCAGATATTTCTTCTCTTCTGGAGTAAGCTTTGTATTTTTTTAATTTATGAAATTTAGATTCATTAGAGCTAGTCTAACTATTTTTGGCTAGTTCTTATAATGGTTTATAAAGTTATTTTTCTTGTGATATTTTAATTCAAAACAGTAGCTATAGGTGATGATATCAAACCTATCAGTAATTCTTATGGCTTTTTTAAGAGAACTTAGTTCTTCTAGCTTAATCTTGACTCATGTATTCTTTTTTAAGCCTTAGATATAGTAGTCTATATTTTTATCTTTTATAATATCAGATAGTTCTAAAAGAATTAACAGAAATTATGCATTATAGCTTTGTATAAACTTGAGTTACTTAATGTTCACTAGTCTGTCCCTAGCTAGTTTAATAGTATTAGCAGACTTGAACTACTTTGTAAGAGGGTTGCTTTTTAAGATAACTGTTACATAGTTCTGGAAGGGTTTTCTGGAAGTTCTGGATATTCTGGAAGACCATTTTCTTATGGTCAAGATCAATTTCATATAGAGTACGTCCTCTACACTTATTGATTTCAAGATTGGGTTGACATCTCAACCAAAGTCCTTTTTCAGACTAGTTCTGGATGTTCAGGATTTTCTGTATTTCAGGAAGTTCAAGAAACTAAGACCAGCTTAGTTGAATTGGCGTATCACTGCAGACAATACCCAATTAGGAAATTTTGTAATGGGGTTAGGAGTGGGACCTAACAGGGAGCGGATTTACTTAAGAGTGGTTTGTAGGTTATTAAATAGGTTTATTCACTATTCATGATATTGCTATACTAGGAGTAGTTGTGTAAAGAGATATTGTGAGAAAGTATTCAGGAATGTTCTTGTGTGTTCGAGTCTGAGATTCTGAGGTCTGGGGGAGGGGGTATTTATACTAGTGAGGGGCTATCTGGACTATACTGAATGTGAATGTAGCATTAAGTACCTTGCTGAGTCAGAATGAAGTCATATAGTATAAGTGTGATCTGACATGTCAAGAGATCATTTGACTGCTGAGTCAGTTCACAGTCACAGTTACGTTGTACAAGGCTAATCTAACTATACTATGACTGCTAAACTATTTATAGGTTTAGGCACTGTCTGGGTAGTCTTTGATGATATCACTATTGATGACATCATCACTGGCAAAGTCTGAGCAGTTTTCTGACTTCTGACATCATCAGTTTTAAGGTGTCATCACTTCTATCTCTTGCAAGATTAAGGCTGTCCTTGGTGGCAGTAGTTGTACAAGGATAACAGGTCTTGGTTCTCTTTTTTTTTGGTCTGCTGGTGTATTTGCGAGGACTGGCCATTCTCGTCTAGGGTGAGGGCTTCTAATGTCATAGCTGGGGGTTCAAACCTCTCGAAAATGATATTTTCTGTAATCTGAGGCAATTTCTAGTAGTAATATCTGTCACGTAGATGACTTGAGATTGGTTTTGACAATGTCGGCTTTCTTGAGTTCAGATGAAGCATCCATCACTCTCTAATAGAGGTGATATAGATAGAGCAAATGGAGTTGTTCAAATGTGTTTTACTTCTGCTAAATAATGAGATCTTATATAGTCGCAGTGTATCTTGGTCTTGAGTTGATAAGTGCAGTTCATGAACCTTTTGGTAGATAAGATAGAGTTCTTCTTGTCTCGATTTGAGTTCAGTACTTTTGGTTTTCTTTTGTAATAGTACAGTATACCAAACTAGTTATAGCAGTTCAGAGTCAGTCTTATGGTTGTAGTACTTCTTCTAGTATTCTTGTATCTTAGCAGTGGGTTCTCATGCTTGCTGGCATATTTTGTGTAACCAGATGATCTCTTCAGTAACTTGTTTTGTAGTCTCGCATGTGGTTTCTAAATTAGTTCTGAGGATGCCATGTGATTTTGGTGGCTTGGAGGTTGTGTGTTTACAACTCTCTCCTTCTTAGCTTTCAATGTCCTCATTGGGACCTTCTAATTTGTTCTGGTGTTGTTGTACCATTTGGATGGTTCTTGTGGTTGTATTTGTTGAGAATTTGTTCAACTTTGTATTCTTCTTAGTCATTAATAATGACAGGTGCAGGTGGTTCTGTGGTTCGGTTCAGAAATGTGTCTCGGACCTTCTGGAGTAGTGGTCTGACATGGCTGTCAACTTTGGAAAAGTCTTCTTCAGAGTTTTCGGGTTCTCCTTTGGATGGATGGATGGAGATAGCAAAAAGAGGGCATTTCTTGGCCAATTTCTTGAGTTGTAGCTTATTGATGTGGGTGATCTTTGGTCCAGGGTCACTAGAGCTGAGTGGGTCTTTTTCATCTTACAGTTTGAAGTTGTGATGTCCTTTCTTGATAGTCAGAGAATGGTTTACCCAATCGATCATGGGGTTCTCTTGTTTCAATCATGGGGTTCCAAGAATGATCTTGTTATCAGAAAGTGGTACAATTTGGAGGGTAACATGTACTCGGTAGTCACCAATTTGGAAGGGTAGGTTGTGGACTTCCTTGCTGATAACATGTGAGGTTCCATCAGCTGTGGCAACTGCTTGAGTTTGTTATACTGGAGAGGTGAAGACCTTGAGTCTGTTGGCTGTTTCTTCATTGATGAAGTTGCCTGAGGCACCACTGTCTATCATAATCTTGACAGGTGCTCTATTGACAAAAGCTTGAAGTGTAAGCAGTTTGTCTGATCCAATAGTAGTGTTTCAGTTATAGGAACTTTCCTTCTGTTGGTTCTTCTTTGTGCCAGTTCATTGACACAAGAGAAGCAATTATTGATTATTTGGGAAGAGTACATTCCAATGCCATGGGGGCATTGGCTACTTGGTACATATCCATCTTTGATTTTCTTGTAGAATTGTTCTTCTTTATTCACAGTAGGTTGGACTGGGGCCTTGTTTGATGAGCCAAATTCTTTGGATCCTTGGATGGTGGGCAGTAGTTCAGGGACTTCCTTGACTATTAGGGTTGACTCGATTTTTTTGAATAGGATCTGGGCAATGCAGAAGCCTATAGGGATCTTGAAGGGTGTCCAACTGTGGTTTTGGATGAGGACAATAATTTTGCCTGTGTAATCTTCATCAATGACTCCTCCTTCTACTGAGAGTCCTTTCAATGCTAGGCTGCTGCAACAGCATATTCTTCCAACATGTCCTTCAGGGATTTGGATGCTGATTCCTGTATAGACTTGCTTGACTTCTTGGTTGGAGACTGTAGCTTCTTTGGCTGTATACAGGTCATATCCAGCTGCTTTTTGACTTCCTTTGGTTGGGGCCTTGGCAGTTTGTCTTAACTTGATAAAGTCCAGTATTCTGGTAGTCAGGTTATTGAGGTGGTGCAGAGTGGTAACAGTTGCTCATGTTGTTGTTCAGGGTTTTTGGTTGGGGCAGACACTGGCTATGTGTCCTGTCTTTTGGCAGTAGAAGCATGCTCTGCTCTTCAAAGTTCATTCCTTTCTCCTTCAGTGAGTTTCTTGAAGGTACTCGGCTGGGTAGGTTCATGATTTCTGGGTGTCCACAGAGTGGATGTTGAGGGAGCTCGGGATGCTTCATGCTTGGGTTCTTCTTTCTTAGTCCAAGTCTTTTCCTTGTTGTTGAATTGTCTTTGGGGCAGAATTGGTCCAGCTGTTAAGATTCGCTTGACTATAGTCTTGATTCTTACCAGGTACTATTGTTGGTGATCACAACCAACTGGGCGGCCTTGTTCTCGGATTTTTCTAGTAAGCCATTTGGGCAGGGCATTGAATAAATGGTCTGCTCTTGTACCATTTTGTGCTTCATCATTGGCAATATATCCTAGGCCAACAGTGTTCAGGAGTGACTTGAGTTTTGTATAGAAGGTTTCGAATTCTTCTTTGCCATATACATCAAATTTGAGATTGCGAAGTTTTACTTGGGATTCAGCAATCATGATTTCACTGCGGTATTGAGCAATTATGAGTTGTTTGAGTCCAGGGGCTGTAGGATGGGCTCCATATCCTGGGGTATTGTTTGCTGTATTCTGAGTAACTACTGCAGGTCAGGTGTCCCATATGAGGGATTTTTCAGGAAGAGTTCGCTATCATTCTTCAGCAAGTCCTCAGAAGAATGTAACAACTCAGTGGACATAGGCTGTAGTGGTAGCAAAGAGTTGTTCCAGAGTGTGGTCTTGATTGTTTGTCAGAAGGTAGTCAGCAACTCACTCATTGGTCCATTGATTGACTTCGAAGTTGGTGTTAACTACACTAATGAAGCTTTGGACTTCTTGTACAGTACTATTGAAGGTAGGTAGGCTCAGATTTTTGGTAGGTCAGGTCTGTTTGGCTAAGGCAGTAATGGTTGCCACCATTATGACTACCTGGGCTGTGAGGTCTAGAATCTGTTGGTTTGCCATGTTGTTTACTGGAGGTGATTGGGCTACTGGTAGTGGTGTTACTGGTACTACTTGAGGTACTGGTGCAGAGTGTGAGAGTGTTCTTTGAGTCTGTGTAAGTTGCTGGAGTAATAGTTGTAGGTCTGGAGTAAGGGCTTGATAGATAGCTGTCTGTTGCTGTGTAGGTATATTCTGTCCTGATGGAGGTATGTCTCCTTCGGTGGTGTATCTGGGATCAAATTCACTAAGATACTCCTCCTCCTCTTCGGTTTGGTCCTCATGTAGTTGGGTTTGCTCAGCATCAAAGTAGATAGAGTCAGTTGTATATCTGATTTCAGAAGAACTTAATTCAAAGTCAAGTTCTGGTTCAGTATTGGTTTCAGATTCAGGTAGGGCTATAGCAGGGCCTGCTTCAGGTTCAGAATCAGATAGTTGATGAAGGGTTTCTCTTGCTTCTTCTTTAAGAATATATCAGGCCTTGCTGTTCTGGAATCAGTAGTATAATGTGGTCTTGGTCCTAGTATGGTGAAAGTCGGTAGAGTTGAGCCACTTGACTATAGAGGCTTGGGCTTTGTGAGGAACTAAGGCTAGAAAGACTGCTGCTAGTTGTCCTAGGTTGCTTGGATTTGTGGAGCTGACAAAACTCTTATTGAGAATAGTAAAGAAGGCTTCTATAAGACCTTCTTCATCCTGACTTGCTGGGTGTAGTACAAGGAGTTCAGTGAATAGGGTTTCACCTATTTGCTGGTTTAATTGGAGTACTTCTTTCTTTGAGTGAAGTTTGTCCCACTTGTTATAGGTGTAGAGGTCAAATTGTCCTTGTACATCAGGTTCAATTCTCTCCAGATTGTCAGATAGTTTAGGATAAATTCCAGTTCAGAGGTTGGGCTTTATATCAACTTGTAGGAATTTGCAGAAGGGTTTATAGTGGGGTGAGGAAGTGTCTTGAAGCAGAATTGGATTGTAAATCACTACTACCAAGTTGTAAGAGGGTTGCTTTTTAAGGTAACCATTATGTAGTTCTGAAAGGGTTTTCTGGAAGTTCTGGATATTCTGGAAGACTGTTTTCTTATGATCAAGATCAATTTCATATGGAGTATGTCCTCTACACTTATTGACTTCAAGATCGGGTTGACGTCTCAATCAAAGTCCTTTTTCGGACTAGTTCTGGATGTTCAGGATTTTCTGTATTTCAGAAAGTTCAAGAAACTAAGACCAGCTTAGTTGAATTGGTGTATCGCTGCAGACAATACCCAATTAGGAAATTTCGTGATAGGGTTAGGAGTGGGACCTAATGGAGAGCGGATTTACTTAAGAGTGATTTGTGGGTTATTAAATAGGTTTATTTGCTATTCATGATATTGCTATACTAGGAGTAGTTGTATAAAGGAATATTGTAGAGAAGTATTCAGGAATGTTCTTGTGTGTTCGAGTCTGAGATTCTGAGATCTGGGGGAGGGGGTATTTATACTGGCTATCTGGACTATGCTGAATGTAGATATAGCATTAAGTGCCTTGCTGAGTCGGAATGCAGTCATGTAGTACAAGTGTGATCTGATATATCAAGAGATTGTTTGACTGCTGAGTTAGTTCACAGTCACATTATATAAGGCTAATCTAACTATACTATGACTGCTAAACTATTTATAGGTTTAGGCACTATCTGGATAGTCTTTGATGACATTACTATTGATGACATTATTGCTGGCAAAGTCTGAGCAGTTTTCTGACTTCTGACATCATCAGTTTCAAGGTGTCGTCACTTCTATCTCTTGCAAGATTAAGGCTGTCCTTGGTAGCGGTGGTTGTACAAGGATAACAGGTCTTGGTTCTCTTTTTTTTTTATCTGCTGGCATATTTGCAAGGACTGGCCATTCTTGTCTAGGGTGAGGGCTCTCAATGTCACAGCTGGGGGTTCGAATCTCTCAGAAATGATATTTTCTATAATCTGAGACAATTTCTAGTAGTAATATCTATCACGTGGATGACTTGAGATTGGTTTTGATAATGTCGGCTTTCTTAAGTTCAGATGAAGCATCCGTCACTCTCCAATGGAGGTGATACAGATAGAGTGAACAGAGTTGTTCAAATGTGTTTTGCTTCTACTAAGTAATGAGGTCTTATATAGTTGCAGTGTATCTTGGTCTTGAGTTGATAAGTGCAGTTCATGAACCTTTTGATAGATGAGATAGGGTTCTTCTTGTCTCAATTTGAGTTCAGTACTTTCAGTTTCCTTTTATAATAGTACAGTACACTAAACTAGTTATAGCAGTTCAGAGTCAGTCTTATGGTTGTAGTACTTCTTCTAGTATTCTTGTATCTTGGCAGTGGGTTCTCGTGCTTGCTGGCATATTTCATATAACCAGATGATCTCTTCAGTAACTTGTTTTGTAGTCTTGCATGTGGTTTCCAAATTAGTTCTGAGGATGCCATGTGATTTTGGTAGCTTGGAGGTTGTGCACTTATATACTTGTAGAGGGCCTTCTTAAATATTGTCCAATCTTCAATTATTATTCCTTAGTAGGAAGTAGTAGTTATTATATAATTATACTACCAAATGACTATATTTTCTCAGAGAAGTGTAGTGGTAAATTGAACTTGCATATCTGTCTCCATTTTTGTGAGTTCAAAGTACTGGTCTAATTGGAAGGTCCAGGCATCAGGAGATAGTCCTCCTCAGTGGCCATCAAAAGTATCTGGCTTGAGTAGCTTGAAACTGACAGGTGCAATTATTGAGTAAGCTGCTGCAGCTGTACTTCTTGCTTTCTGTTGTTCTAGTTGTACTTGTAGGTTTTGGATCTGGTCTGCCATTGCAGTGATTATCTCTTCTAGATTGATCTGTCTTTCTGAGGGTCAAAGAGTTTCTCCTCTCTGGTTAGTGTACCATAATGGTAAGTAAAGATGTATTAATCTACTGCTTGGATCTCGCGATGACAAGTGAGGATCATATAGCCAAAATGAAAAAATAATAAATTCAGTGATAATTGACATATCTACATATTATATAACAGATATCTATGCGACCAAAAATCACCCGATTCCTCTATCCGCCAATCCCTCTCACCTATGAACTGCCCTTGAATTCATCGCATCGCACAACCAGGTACATTCAAAACAAACACAACACAACCTATGCCTCCACCATGCCCTCTTCATCATCCATCTTCATCTCCGTGTTCTCTCCATTGTCTGAGCCCTCTTTCCCCTCCTCACCGTCGCCATCATCCGCATCGCCATTACTGCTATTGTCCTTGACATCGATGTCCAGCAGCCCCATAAAATGGGTGATATCGACGGGCCTTGCACGATAGCCATCTCGTGAGCATAAAGTAGATGCCAAAAACGACGCCCAACTCGTCGAGGCCGCAGCGAAAGTGGGGTGGAGACGTGGGCGGTCGTTGTTGGTCGTTTGGCTATGGTTAGAGGTACGAAGAGATGAAATGTGGATGAGATACTGGGCAGGAATGCGAGCACGGCGCGGGTCGGCGTTGCACAAGCGAACTTGTCAATCTAGTATTGGTCTATCCCATGCCGCAATTTGAGGTTTTTATCTTCTGTATCGTCAATTTCGAGTGTGATGATTGTTTTGTTTGTTTTGTTATTGGAGTTCTTTCAGTATGGAAATCTATTACGCTGAAACTCTTATCGCATGATCGTCAATTATCGGCAGTTTGGCCGTTCTCACTCCGTAAGTCCAGGCCAGCTGTGAGCTAAGATAGGTGGCGCGTGTAAGACACTTACATCCATTTACTTTCTCAACAGGAGAGCCGGAATTGCTCAACAATGCTTTCCAGGTGTTTTCTACAGGAATTTCCTGTTGCCATTAGCGGCTCAAATCTCTTTTTTTTTTTTTTTTTTTTTGCAAAAAAAGGAGTTACCATACTATCCAGTAACAACCGGTGAAACTTTAGGATAGGACGAGAAGTGTGGCTTTGCTCAATTGGATGTTTTATGTAAGGAACTAATTCTTCTGAAAAATACGAGGCACATTTGTGTTCATATATGTATATACACCAGCTGTACCTTACCGACAGTTCTAGGATATCTTCGCCTTATGAAAGCAGACCACGACCGAGTTGCGCCGCACTTGATTCCCCTCGTCGACTTGCACGCTATCCTCGATCCCTGTTTGGTTTATGCGGTTACCTAAAGTCATATGTGAAATAGATGACTATCTTTACTCCTGTTGGTTACTTTTCATTGGGGGACAGGGCAGACAAAAAGCACCCCACTCGCCACTGTCCAACTTCGAGCGCAGCACAATAAGATGATTGGTCACGTTGTGGCACTTTGTTGTTGGTTAGTTGCTGCTCAGAGCTAAATTTTTCGGAGTAACGATGTGGGAGTGATCGGATTGTGATGGTTGATCGAGCAGGTGTAAGGGTTATTCCGTGTGTACGACCCGTTTTCGTAAGATCATCTTGTATAGCTTGTAACACGCATTTGTGGTAAAGTCAGAACCTTTTTGCACAAATGATTATGATTTTGTAAGCAAATAATCACCGCCTGCACCACTCCGAAGGCCTATTCAACCAATCGCAAATCCAATAATCCCGCCACGGATAGCGCTACAGTGCTTGACCATGACAAGAACTCGTGACCACATCGCGTTGAACGATCCCGAAAAGCACAATAAGTTTAGGCTCGGCTCGGAACCTATGTAGAGGCGGGATCTTTATGTGCGAGAGCCTCGCAGCAGCAGGAATTTGGATTCTACAGCGATGCGACCATGTGAGGGGTCGCGGCGTATACAAGCAGGTCTTGCTCCACGCCAAACCTTGGAGAAGCATTGTGTATGCATAAAGTTAGACGCCGGAAGTGAGGATGTGACTTACAAAAATTCATTTACAAGGTAGAATTTTAATAGTTACATATAATTACATGCATTCAAGGATATTAAACAGGGCTGTCCGCCAGTGAAGACACAGATGTGGTTAACACAGGCGATAAAATGACAACTCCACTGGCGCATTTCGATATTCCGCTGAATATCGTGTTCGTTATTTATTTATTTATTTTTGAGGAGGGAATTTTTTCTTCTCTCTTTTGCTAGATCGATGTCGATTTTTACTTCTGTTGCTTTCTATTGCTTCTGTTAGGGAGGGCTTTCTCTTAATGTACCATCATTTCGCTTCGTGTTCGTGTAACCAGTTGCTTTTTTCTTCCTTTACGGCTTGACAATCTCGAGCTTTACGTAACCCTCGGAATTATTACCGGGTACATTTCGGCGCGACATGTGCTTTAGCTGAAAACGTTGGTTAACCTGCTGCTATCTACACTGTTTGAGCGGTGACATTGTATTTCTGTTGACAGGAGATATTATGTAATTATTGTTGATACATATTTTTAGGTTTTCAAGGTCGCTTCAGCGAGTCGAGTTTATTTTATTTTTTTTTTTCTTGCTACCTTCTTTTTTTGATCCTCCTAATGCCCTGGGGCAATTCCCAAACCTTGGGACCTTGCGAACCTTATAGCAAACCGGTCAAGACTCGAATCGCGAAGCGAAAACATACCGCCATACTAGAGCGACGTTTATGGTCAATATCGTCTTAAAATTTCCTGTTGTCAAACAGTGCACAGCAGCCGCGTGGCAGGGTATCTGGTTCCACTTCATTTCAGAAATTGACAGGGTACCCAAGGCCAAATTAGGGACGATCTCCCTATACCGTTGCTTATCTAACCCAAGTCAAAAAAAAAAAAAAAAAATCTGTTCTGCTGACGAGATCATACTGCGCCATCAAGGAAAAGCAAGGATATGTCAGTATATGTAGATATGTACACACGTCGTTCGAATTCGCACGTAACTAAGATCACGATGAGCGTAAGCTTGCCACGTACGTACTAACAGGCCAGCCTGGACCCCAGGCCTCAGAGCAAACTTCCAAAGGAGAGCACCGTGGGAAAAAAATTGTACCTGGATCATGAGATCCGTCAACACTCGATGGGGGTTGTTTTTTTTACCGTCACATGAATCACAAAAGCAAAAGGAAGGAGCATTCTTCAAACGGCGTCAAGAGAGAAAATTTTTTTCGGCTCTTCTTTATTGAAGCGACAAGAGACGAGAGTATGCCTGCCTCCCAAATCATAGTTCATGAGCACAGAGCTTAAACATATCCGAAACGCTAAATCGAGCGTCAGTTGACCCCGTGTTGTTTCCCAATTCAGGTACCGTCTTGCTGGATGTGTGGTAGGTGGATCACATGACCATTGACTCTCTTTGTCCTTGAAATGCATTACGTTTAAAGTAAACTTTACATCTTGTTTTGTTACCCCCAAAGCGGAAAAGGTTCATCTCGTGCCGAACAAGTTCACATGTCCAATTTGGAAGAAAATTAAGTTTGAATCGCACATATGACACGGCCGGAGGGAAAAAGGAAAGAAAAGCGGAGGGAGCGGCGACAAGGACAGCAATCATTAAACGTATCCCACAGAATGCATTACGTAGGTCGTGACGTTTCACGCCGCACGATAAACTCACAATCCGTAAACCCCAATCCAAATCGATTATTCCCAAGTATATATTTGCACTGTAGTATATTTGCACACCGTAGTATATTTATAATTTTCTCTGAAAAGACGTTTGTTGATAGCATATGTAACAATTCCGATGTATCATAGTTAACAATAAATAATACAAAAAAAAAAAAAAGGGGGGGGGGGAGAAAAGAAAGATAACGCAACGCCGAATGAATGTAGAACAATGAGGCGGACCAAACGATTGATTCGCACGAGGGATCATATGGTGTAATAATACAAATGGAAGCTGGCCGATGAAGGAGGGAGTGTTATGTACTTAAGCCTTGTCCCGGAACAGACGAGGGATGATTTACGTAAGAAGTAAAATACAACAAGAAAAGGAAGGTGATCTGTATTGAAAGTACGAATAAATTACAGCGAAAGGAGGGGGTGGGAGGGCTGCGAATCGGAAAAAGTATTGATTTGCAGGCACTGATCAAAAAAGAAAAACAAAGATAAATTACATGTGGTCGATTCTAGAGCGGATCGATTGCAAGTTCCGAAATCTCGAAAGCCTGCAATTGGCATATCGCTACCCACGGAGTTGGATAAATTGCTTGCGGGACATGAGCGCTTTTCGACGAAAAAATAAAATAAATAAAAATCCGAAAGAGACTCCATAGAGCAATACCTCGTGCCTTCTATATTCCCAGTCTAGAATCGGCCATCAGCAATCTTTGTTGTTCCTTGTTGGTTTCATTGCTGTTGTTGCAAGATCTGTGCGAACGTCTCCCTCGCAAAATCAATCACCTTCGCTGGATGCACCTCGGGGAAGTCACTGTTATTGATAAAATGCGCGTCGCCAAAGAAAACGATCTCTTTTGCGATCCACACGCTGATCTGGTCGGGTACGTTAGTCCAGAGATAGGGATTCGCAGTGATTTGTGCTTCAACGTCGGCAATGGCGCGATATTGAATATTGAATTTCTTGCCTGTCAGAAAAAAGGAGCATTAGTTTCTAAACAATCAATCTTGCCACAGTGCCTCTAACAATTGACTCCACAACCTCTCTCCAGAAATGTGCAATGCAAGTTACCCGAAACCTCTTGAAAGATCGAGATGACTTCATTCAGGGTCTTGATATCACCGGCAACATAGAGAGAAGCATTTCTTCCCATAGGGGAGCGAAGGGAGCCGATGATGTATTTTCCGATATCACGACCGCGGGTGAGGACAACCCTGAAACCCGAAGATAAGAATAACATTAGGACGTAATTACACCCTCCCCAATATGAACTCCCCTAGTCATACCAATTCTTTTTGTCCCCATATTCCCGCATGTGCCCCATCTAATCCATTATCACTCTCGCTCCCTGTTCGGAACCTTTCCCCCACCCCTAGGTTGAAGCACGTGCAATCCCCCAACGAGATTTATGGAGGAGGAGGATCACATACCTGGCATTACCATCACCCACGAGCCAGGCCCTGGCGTTAGTGGTGTCGATCCCAGTCAAAGGACCAAGCACGCCCTCCATGATTGCGCCCCAATAAAGGAATGTATACTCGAGGCCACTCTTCACAACCGCCTGACGCACAGCCTTGATTTCATGATTCTCCTCCAGGACCTCCTCCCTAATTTGGGCACGAGTCATTACACACAGTCCAGCGAATCGTCACAACAGCTGACTCTAGGAATTCGTGACCACTACTTACTGTTCTTCTGTGGCGCCCAAATCAGCCGGGATGAATCGTTTGACACCGGCGAGTTTGGCAGCAGTGAGAAGTTTCAGGTGCTCTGTATACGGTTTCAGGCGTTAGTTTGTGAACTAAAGCACGAAACGCGATTTATTGAAGAGACGAAATGATGCATACCTTTGGCGGCCGACCGGGAAATGGCGCTAATGACTACGTCAACGCCTGTCGAAAGAATTGATGTTTGAGACCACTGACCGGAGGATCAAGCGAGCCATCCAGGCTTCCAAGGCAAATTGAGACGCGCCCATGGGAAATCAACACAAACCTTGCATTGCCGTGACTAATCTCTGTTGGTTGGCGAATTCAGAAATCACAACCCTGACGCCTCTCGACTCCCAGTTCTCCTTGCGGGGTACGTGTTCCTGGTGGAATGCAGAAGAACGCGTGTTACCAGGGTTGTCTCATGAAATGACGCCGTGGCGATCGAGAACGACAGCTGGATGCGATAGGTGAACATGAAAACGCGCTCTAAAACGTACCGTTACACTATGCGGACGGAAAAGCACGGCAACGTCCAAGTTACCGTCGCTGAGCAGGGCCTCCACGATGTTATCCCCCAATAAGCCCGTCGCGCCGGCGACGAAAACACTCTTGAAGGTGGTCATATCGGCGTGGTTGGTGGGTGAGGTGAGGCGAAAGAATGAGAAAGAGAGGTGGGGAGGGAGAGAGATAGATGACGAGAGAAGGGAGGGGTGAAGTCCAGGAGCTTGCCGTGAAAGATTGCGAGTTTGGGAGAGCTTTATCTGATCGCCGCCCCGTTTCAGTTTTTCATTCTTAAAACATAAAACACGTCCGTGTTGATCTAGAAGACGGAAAGGGTTGGTCACAAATTTCCCGATGTCGTACTCGCTGAGGGAGCCACCCTCTGTGACCGACAGGGTTAGTCTGGGGACCTGCCCCCGATAATGCCCCCTAAGCACACAGAGAGCACGGGGCATGACAACAATCGACTGGGTATCCTGAAATAGAGTTTAGCACGCAGGAGCACGCAGGAACTCTCTGGAGGAGACGGAAGGGGGAAAGGAGCACGAAAGTCCTGCCACAGCCGGATTCGTAATTTTGGCGAGCCGAAATTCGTTTGGCGGAGTACCACATGTTACCAATACAGCATCTTGCATCACTACCTCAAGGTGGAAATCGCAATCAGAATAATCGGATGCATATTCCCGAGCGGAAAGCTGCTTTCTGGACATCCCAATAACCAGGATCTCGGTACTGTATAAATGTAAAAAAAAAGTGGAACATAGGTATACTCTTGGCTATAATCATATATAATCAAAGAAGGTTATGAGTAGATATGTCTGAGATGATGCTGAACGCAGATATGCTGCCCGCCAAGCAAAAATAAGGGTGGATCAGGTGCGTTCACGGTTCAATGCATGACCCGGCCGTGTTTAGAAGCACAAGCACCGCATATGTAACATCAACAACGGATCCTGGGAAGAGAGGTCCGAGTAAAAACGAAAGCCCGCCGGAACCCAACGTTTCAAATTTCATGGGGATAATGCAGCAGATCTATGCTCTAATGATCGTGCTCAATTGGCAAGCTTATAAACGATTCCGGCGATTTGCTTCTCGTGACGAAATAAACTAACCATTTGAGAGATGAACCGTGCGAGCGTAGGTTGACATGAGTCATGGTTGTCGTCTCGGATCAGCTTACCGTTTTTCCTCCTGCTAAAAACATGCGAGCTCTGATATTTGATCCCTGGGGGGGGGGTCGATCCGATGCAAGCCGTGCGCATTATTTGGCCTATGCTGTACACAATTAAATATACCGCACAACTCTATGTGCGACAAACAATCAATGCACACATCTCAAGAACATAATACCCACCCGCGAACAAAATAAATAGTCACGGCGTGGCGGCACAAAATCCATCGCCACCCAATGTTTGACAGCTTCAGAACTCCCCATTGTTTGTGGTTGACGTTAATTTTGGTCCTGTCGATTACGGTACAATCCACATGTCAATTACATGAGACAAGGCATATGCTTCTCTCTATACGTAGTATAATTTACAGAAAAAGTTCGAGCGGAAAAAACCAGTTGCGGTAATTAATTACCTTGCATCACACCCCAATCATGGTTTGCGCACAAACCTCCAGAGGTGATCACCGCAGGATACCGTGCGCCACTGTACAACTTGGGTCACCGGTTCGCCGGTTTCTGGAACGGTGCGGGTGGGATTATGCAATTTGGTCAGTCGAGTCTGGGCTCTGGGAGCGGGCGATGTGTCGACAGGACGTTTGCCATTAAAATTGCGGCATGTGAACAGGCGGTGATCGATCATATGGCGTGCTGGCGGGGTTGAGGTTTTGTACCTCTTGCTTTCCGTCCTTCCCCCACGCACTAGCGATTGGAGTGGAGGCAGGTAGATCGGTGCAAATGTCCTGTGTGAATTACCAGTATCGAATGACCTGAAGTGATGTCGGGACTGCTATTCTACCTCGTGAAGATCGATAAGCGTCTTCATACCTCTTCGTTCTTATCACGCCTCAACAAATTCGGCGTTTCAAACACCTAGTTTATGACGTCCATTTCTGCAACCAAGATCTATCGGATCGTTTGCCGCGCAACAGCGAGCGAATAGGGAAGCTCTAAATATATTTAACTCATAATCCGAGAGCCCCCCCCCCCCCCCCC
>RBNI01003792.1:0-15201 GCA_003990745.1 Jimgerdemannia flammicorona
TATTACTAATATCAAAGTTAAGTAACAAAATGTCCCCCAATAGTATATGGTCTCATCTCCACATTGCAGGACTCCAAGGCATCTCTCCTTTATCTCTCTACTAGTAAATTCCAATATAGTGTGCCCCATCTACAACCTCTCACCAGAACTCCTTATATCAGATGTGACTATTATTCTGAAGTCTGACCAAGAATAGTAGATCACTTGTAGAGCCTCTTGGTGAGAACCTCATCTCCCAGACCCTCTTCATCAGGAGAACCCAGCTACTGTCTCTCAGCTCTATCACTCTCTTCAGCCACCATACTCTCAGATAGTACAGCCTCTTCAGAAAGTCAACCAGCCCTATAGCCTACTATTCAGACCCCTTTACTATAGAAAAAACAATTGATATAGAACTATAAGTTAACCTGAAGGATATGATTACTACTATGGCTCACTAGATCTGACAACTTCAAGAACAGCTAGAATATCAGAAAATAAGAACTATAGCTATATTACATTTTATTACTATACTAATTAGCTTCAAGCTACTTAAGCTAGATATTTTTGATAATCATTGAGGAGGACTGATTACAGATACATAGACCTTCTAGTTGAATCAATACTTCAAACTCACAAGAATAGAAGAAGACATGTAAGTCTAATTTGCCACTACACTTCTCTAAGGAAATGTAGCCATTTGGTAATATAATCATATTATGACTACTACTTTCTATTCAAACACAAGAATCCAAGATTGGAAATCTTTTAAGGAGGTCCTTTATCAGTAGTTCAAGCCTGCTAATACTACTAAGCTAGCCTGAGATAAGCTAGCAAATATCAAGCAACCTAAGTCTGTGCAAAGTTATAATGTATAATTCCTATTAATTCTACTCAAGCTACCAATAATAGCTGAAGATAAAAAGATAGACTACTATATCTGAGACCTAAAAGGAAATACATAAGTCAAGATCAAGCTAGAAGAGCTACAGACTCTCAATAATATCATGAGAATTGCCAATAAGTTTGATATTATCATCTTTAGCAACTACTTTAAACCAGAGCACTATAAGAAGAATTATTTTAAGAACCATTACAAAAACCAACCCAAAGCAGTTGATCCAGCACCAATAGATCTAGATGCCATAAATAAAAAGAATACTAAGCTTACTTCAGAAGAAAAAGACTATCTGAAGAAATCTAGAGCTTGTTTCTTCTATTATCAAATAGGATATATTGCAACTAAATATTCTAAGAAGACTAGCAAATTATCAAGACCAGTCACTATATTATCCAAAGATATATCTATCAACCCCACTATCAGTCAATCTGAACTCAAGATCAAGAAGCTCTCCTCAAAGGCCCAGATCCCTCAATATCAATTAGAGAAAGCTATTGATCTTAATCTGCACTCTGTTAAGCAAGTTACTATTCTAGCCAAAGACTAAAGTCTGATATCTACTGGAATTGCAGTTTAATATTCTAAAGGATATTATGTCAGAATTGTACTATAATCAAGACTCAGTATCAAATATTATTTAGATATTAGTACTGGTATCATAGATTCAGACTATTAAGAATAAGTTTAAGTCTTACTTATCAATCAGAAGAATTAAGACTATATGGTTAAGGAAGGAGACTGGATTACACAAATGATCCTAGAAAAAGCCAGTTAATCCAAGATTACAGAAGTCTAAGAACTATCTAAAATCAAGCAAGACTAGAAAGATTTTGGTAGTACTGATCAAACAGCAAGTCTTACTGAAAATAAAGCTCAAGCTATATTCATTTTCAAGAGTTTAGTCAAAGGAAAAGAAATATAAGTGCTCATAGATAGTAAAGCTACAGAAAACTTCATCAATCAGAACCTTATTGAAAATCTTAAGATTCTCACCATGTCTATATCTAAGAATAATAGCTAGTTATTACAGATAATATACTGTATCCTATTAAGCCAATTGCTACCAAACTACTCATCAAGATCTAGAAATATTAGAAATGAGTAGACTTTGAGATTATACCATTAGAAGATTATAATCTAATCTTAAAAAAACCCTGGCTCACCAAATGCAACCCAAATATTGATTGGTATAAGAATAAAGTTACCCTACTTTAAGAAGGAATCAACATTACTATCAAGATAGACAAGCCTATAAAGAAAACTCTAGTTGTAATACTGTCAGTAATATAATATAAGAAAGTACTCAAAAAGGTACTATATATTTTTATTACAATAGTCTGTTCTAAGAAATAAGACAAGAAGCTATTAATTAATAAAAGTATCAAGTTATTACTTGAAGAATTTAAGGATGTCTTCTCAGATAAGCTATCTGGCCTATTATCTATATGAGAAGTTAATTATAAAATTGAACTGATCTCAGAAGCTATACTACCTAAGAAATATATATACTACATATTACCTCTTGAAATCAAAGCAGTCAAAAAGAAATTAGAAGAACTTATATAAGGAGTCATTCAATCAAGCAAATCTCCCTATGGCTCACCAGTCTTATTTATTAAGAAAAAGAATAGTACTTTATAAATATATATAGACTACTATATACTCAATGTAAGCACACAACCTCTAAGCCACAGAAATCACATGTCACTCTCTGAACAAACCACCGAAATCACATGTAACAGCTGAATAAATCTGGAAATCACCTGCTTGATCATGAAGCTGAGTCAAACCAAAGTCATAGTGCACAAAGCTAAGTCAATATGAAGTCATGGAATACAAGATTTATACAAACAGAATCTTACCAATCAGGACCAAATATATATATACCGAGCACCAAGACATGTCAAAACAGAGAACCAAAACAAATAACAACTACAACTTCTGAACATACAAAAACATGACCACTGAGATCTACAACTGCATCTACACTGACATTTGGAATACAATTGTCAACCAAGCCATACCCCCTCTGCCCCTCATGAATATTCATAGCTTAGTACCTCTCTACTTTATGGAAGCCTGATGGAATACCCTGAACATACTTAGTGAGGTCCACCAAATTAGACAAATCTCAAGCTACTACCAGATTGGCCACCTCCTGGAAGATATGGTCAAATACCACCATGATACAGACATTACCCAGATGTCTCAACACCAGAAACTCATCACCTACAAATATCAAGAACTCTTCTATGAGTACAGTACTGTTATTCTTTGCCTCCGAGTTATTACCAGCAAAATGGTTACTATCTTATCCTATGGCCAAATCGATGACATGATATAAGAACTTAACCACAAGTACCTCAAATACATCCAGACCACAGACAGAACCTTCCCACACCCTGATGACCATATTCTGCAAATGCCTCAAGTTGGGTACGCTATGAAGGATGTCTATAATATAATCCAATTTAATGAAGATAAAGCAGAAGACAATGATCTCTCTGATGCCAACATGACCTCCAGCCAAGGATCTCTGCCAACCCTGATCACTCTGCCAATACTGCCAATGAACTTACAATAGTTTATAACCACCTATGAGACCTATTGGGACAATAACCACTGATATGAATACCAACCTACATTCACTCCTGATTACTTCAACTATAGTGAAGAGACAGGAGAACACAACCTGTACCTCCAGACAACCCTTGAGATCAAACCAACCACTCCACCATTTGAGTATGAGTGACATGAGCCACAGCCACCAGCTTACTACAACCCTGTAACTCATAGTACTATAACTTATAGAAGGTACACAGACAGCAAATCTGATGAAAGCAAAGATGATGCACCCCTCCTTTGCCCACCAATGTCTTACCCAGCATATGAGACAGATGATATATCCTATAGGATGATGATGAAGTCCCAATGTATTATTACCTCAGCAAACAAGGAGAAGTAATCTGTGAACCACTCTTCCTAGATAACTACTTCATCAAAGATGATGTCATCGATGGTGATGTTATCAAAGATTACCCAGACAGCATCTAAATTATAAATAGCTTAGCAGTCATAGTATAGTTAGAATAGCTTTATATGACATAACTGTGAACTAACTCAGCAGTCAGATGATCTCTTGATATATCAGATTACACTTGTACTATGTGACTGTATTTCGACTCAGCAAGGCACTAAGTGCTATATCCATATTTAGTATAGTCCAGATAGCCCCTCACTAGTATAAATATCCCCTTCCTCACACCTCAGAATCTCAGACTTGAATATACAAGAACAGACTCAAATAGACTTAAATACACAAGAACATTTCTGAACACTTCTCCATAATATCTCTTCACACAACTATTCCTAGTATAGCAATATCATAAATAGTGAATAAATCTATTTAATAACCCACAAACCACTCTTAAGTAAATCTGCTCTCTGTTAGATCCCACTCCTAACCCCATTATAAAATTTTCTAATTGGGTATTGTCTGCAGCAATACATCAATTTAACTAAGCTGGTCTTAGTTTCTTGAACTTCCTGAAATATGGAAAATCCTGAACATTCAGAACTAGTCTGAAAAAAAACTTTGGTTGAGATATCAACCCAATCTTGAAATCAATAAGTATAGAGGATGTACTCCATATGAAATTGATCTTGACCATAAGAAAACAGTCTTCCAGAATATCCAGAACTTCCAGAAAACCCTTCCAGAACTATGTAATGATTACCCTAAAAAGCAACCCTCTTACAACTTGGTAGTAGTGGTTTATAATCCAATTCTGCTTCAAGATGCTTCCTCATTCCACTATAAAACCCTTCTGCAAATTTCTACAAGTTGGTATAAAGCCCAACCTCTGAACTGAAATTTATCCTGAATCATCTGACAATCTGGAGAGAATTGAACCTGATGTACAAGGACAATTTGATCTCCATACTTGCAACAAGTGAGACAAACTTCATTTGAAGAAAGAAATACTCCAGTTAAATTAGCAAATAGGCGAAACCCTATTCACCAAACTCCTTGCTCTACACCCAGCAAGTCAAGATGAAGAAGGTCTTATAGGTCTTATAGAAGCCTTCTTTACTCTTCTCAACAAGAGTTTTGTCAGCTCTACAAATCTGAGCAACCTAGGACAACTAGCAGCAGTCTTTCTAGCCTTAGTCCCTTATGAAGCCCAAGCCTCTATAGCCAAGTAGCTCAACTCTACTGACTTTCACCATACCAGGACCAAGACTACATTATACTACTGATTCTAGAACAGCAAGGCTCACCATATTCTTAAAGAAGAAGCAAGAGAAACTCTTCATCAACTACCCAACCCTGAACCAGAAGCAGGCCCTGCTACAGCTCTACCTGAACCTGAAACCAATACTGAACCAGAACTTGACTTTGAATTAAGTCCATCTGAAATCAGATATACAACTGATTCTGTCTACTTCGATGCTGAGCAAACCCAACTATATGGGGACCAAACCAAAGAAGAGGAGGAGTATCTCAGTGAATTTGATCCTGAATACACTACTGAAGGAGATGTACCTCCATTAGGACAGAATATACCTATACAGTAATAGATAGCTATCTATTGAGCCCTCACTTCAGACCCACAACTACTACTCTAGCAACTTACACAGACCCAAAGAACCCCATCACACTCTGCACCAGTACCTCAAGTAGTACCAGTAATACTACTACTAATAGTCCAACTACCTCCAGTAAACAACATGGCAAACCAATAGATTCTAGACCTCACAGCTCAGGTAGTAATAATGGCAGTAACCATTATTGCCTTAGCTGAACAGACCCAACCTACCAAAAATCTGAGCCTACCTACCTTCAATGGTACTGCACAAGAAGTCCAAAGCTTTATTAGTATAGTTGATACCAACTTCGAAGCCAATTAATGGACCAATGAGTGAGTTGCTGACTGCCTTCTGATAAACAATCAAGACCACACTCTAGAACAACTCTTTGCTACAACTACAGCCTATGTCTGCCAAGTTATTATATTCTTCTGAGGACCTGCTGAAGAATGGTGGCAAACCCTTCCTGAAAAACTCCTCACATGGGACACCTGATCTGCAGTAGTCACTCAGAATGTAGCAAATAATACCCCAGGATATGGAGCCCATTCTGTAGCTCCTGGACTCAAACAACTCATGATTGCTCAATACCAAGTAAAACTATGATTGCTGAATCTCAAGTAAAACTCTGCAACCTCAAATTCAATGTATATGGCAAAGAAGAATTTGAAACCTTCTATATAAAACTTGAGTCACTCTTGAACACTGTTGGCCTAGAATATATTGCCAATGATGAAGCACAAAATAGTACAAGAGCAGACCATTTATTTGATGCCCTGCCTGAATGGCTTACTAGAAAAATCTGAGAACAAGGCCACCCAGTTGGTTATGATCACTAATAATAGTACCTAGTAAGAATCAAGACTATGGTCAAGTAAATTCTAACAGCTGGACCAATTCTGCCCCAAAGACAATTCAATAACAAGAAAAAGACTTGGACTAAGAAAAAAGAACCCAAGCATGAAGCATCCCAAGCTCCCTCCATATCCACCTTATGGATACCCAGAAATCATGAACCCACTCAGCTGAGTACCTTCAAGAAACTCACTGAAGGAGAAAGGAATGAACTTCAAAGAAGTGGAGCATGCTTCTATTGCTGAAAGATAGGACATATGACCAGTGCCTGTCCTAACCGAAAACCCCAAACAGCAATATGAGCAACTGTTACTACTCTGCACCACCTCAACAATCTAACCACCAGAATACTAGACTTTGTCAAGTTAAGACAAACTGCCAAGGCCCCAACTAAAGGAAGTCAAAAGGCAGCTGGATATGACCTATATGCAGCCAAAGAAGCTATAGTTTCCAACTGAGAAGTCAAGCAAGTCTATATAGGAATCAGTATCCAAATCCCTGAAGGACATATTGGAAGAATATACTATTGCAGCAACCTAGCATTGAAAGGACTCTCAGTAGAAGAAGGAGTCATTGATGAGGATTACATAGGTGAAATTATTATCCTCATCCAAAACTATAGTTAGACACTCTTCAAGATCTCCATTGGTTTCTGTATTGCCCAGATCCTATTTGAAAAAATTGAGTCAACTCTGATAGTCAAGAAAGTTCCTGAACTACTGCCTACCATTTGAGGATCCAAAGGATTTAGCTCATCAAATAAGGCCTCAGCCCAAACCTATTATGAATAAAGAAGAACAATTCTATAAGAAAATCAAAGATGGATATATACCAAGTAGCTGATGCCCTCATGGTATTGGAATGTACTCTTCCTGAATGATTGATGATTGCTTCTCTTGTATCAATGAACTGGCTCAAAGAAGAACCAATAGAAGGAAAGCTCCTACAACCAAAATCACTACTATTGGATCAGACAAACTGCTTACACTTCAAGCTTTTGTCAACTGAGTACCTGTCAAGATTATGATAGACAGTAGTACCTCAGGCAACTTCATCAATAAAGAAACAGCCAATAGACTTAAGGTCTTTACCTCCCCAGTATAACAAACTCAAGCAGTTGCTACAACTGATGGAATCTCACATGTTATTAGCAAGGAAGTCTGCAATCTGCCCTTCTGAATTGGTGACTACTGAGTACATGTTACCCTCTAAATTGTACCACTTCCTGATAATGAAATCATCCTTAGGACTCCATGGTTAAAACAAGAGAACCTCATGATCGATTGGGTAAACCATTCTCTAACCATCAAGAAAGAATGCCATAACTTCAAACTGTAAGATGAAAAGGACCCACTCAACTCTAGTGACCCTGGACCAAAGATCACCCATATCAATAAGCTATAGCTCAAGAAATTGGCCAAGAAATGTCCTCTCTTTGCCATCTCCATCTGTCTATCCAAAGGAGAACCTGAGAACTCTGAAGAAGACTTTTCCAAAGTTGACAACCATGTTAGACCCCTACTCTAGAAATTTTGAGACATATTCCCAAAGAAGCTTCCAAAAGGTCTACCTCCTAAATGAGCAGTAGACTATGCAATCAAGACTATTCCAGATGCCAAGCCAGTCTTCAAGTCAATCTACCACATGTCACTGAGAGAAATCAATGCACTCAAAAAAGAAATCAATGAACTCCTAGAATAAGGATTCATCAGACCCAGTATATCACCCTATGGTATACTAGTCCTCTTCATTGTAAAGAAAGGAGGAGACCTGTGAATATACATTGATTACCATGATCTCAATGAACAGACCATCAAGAACTGTTGCCCACTACCAAGAATCAATAAAATATTTGATAGGCTTACCAACCCACAGTTTATGAGCTCTTTTGATCTACAAAATAGTTACTGGCAAATTGCCATAAAAGAAGAAGACATCTACAAGACAGCCTTCTGAACTTGCTATGGACACTTTGAGTTCCTGGTTATGCCTTTTGGCTTAACTAATGCTTCGGCAACCTTTCAGATACTGATGAACACTATCCTGTACTTATACCTAGACAAATTTGTTATTGTCTACATTGATAACATTCTAGTCTTCAGCAAAATCCTGGAGGAATATCTTGAACATCTTGAACTAGTACTACTGAAACTCTGAGAAAACTGACTCTTCATGAAACTTAGTAAATGTGAATTCCTCCTAAAGGAAATTCAATTCCTTGGACACATTGTCATACCAAATGGAATCAAAGTAGACCCCAGCAAAATCTCTGCAATTAAGGATTGGCCCAGACCCAAGAAGCTAAAAGACCTCCAGTTATTCCTGAGATTAGCAAACTATTACAGGTGATTTGTTGCCAACTTCATCAAAATCACCACTGCCCTCACCCAAATGACCAAGCATAGCAAGAAAGAAAAATAGCCCTGGACCACAAAATAGAAGAAAGACTTCAATAATCTTATAAATTGGGGACCCAAGCAAGATACTGTCTTTTAAGCACTGAAGGATATCTTGATAACTACTCCAGTACTTCAAGTGGCAAATCCTGCCCTACCATATGAAGTTACTACTAATGCCTCTGACCTAGCCCTTGAAGCAGTACTCATGCAAGAAGAATACCCTGTAGCCTATTATTTCCATAAGTTCAATGATGCTGAAATTAACTATGCAACTCACAAGAAGGAAATATTAGCTATTGTAGACACTCTGATCAAATGGTGACCATACTTAGAAGGAGCACACTTCACCATATTAACTGACCACAAGTCATTAGTCAACATCAAGACCCAGGCTACTCTTTTTCAAAAGCAAGCCAGATGGATGAAAGTCCTTACTAACTTTGACTACAAAATCCAGTACCACTCTGGTAAGGAAAATATTGTTGCCAATATAATCTTGAGACTGCCAATCAAAGAAGTTATCCAAACTCTCACCTTGGTTACCAATACTATCATGGAATAAATTATTGCAGTATGTGCTGATGATAAAGAAGCTCAAGTACTCTGAGAAATCCTGAACAGTAACAATGCTGACTAGTATACCTGGTACCATCAATACCAACTGAAGGATAATACTATCTACTACAAGGATAGATTGTATGTTCCAAACAACTGAGACCTCCGAAGGACTATCTTATTTGAATGTCATGATGCCTCTATCACCAGATATTTAGGATTTGATAAATGCTATGAAGTTATCTCCCGAAACTTCTATTGGCCCCACATGGCAGATTAGCTCAAGATATACATTACTTTCTGTAATGCCTGCTAATGCAACAAGTCCTCAATACTAGTAAAATCTGGCCTACTCCACCCAATCCCAGTACCATTCACTAATTGGGAACAAATCTCTATGGACTTCATTGTATAACTACTCTGAACTAATAATAGAAAAGATATAATTGTTGTCTTTGTGGACTATCTCAGCAAACAAGTCCACTTTGTGCCAACTACTACTACTGCAACAGCACCAGACATAGCCACACTCTTGTTTGACAATATCTTCTGCTATCATGGTCTTCCTAAAATCATTATTAGTAATTGAGATCCAAAATTCACCAGCCATTTTTGGAAAGCCCTCTATGCACACCTTGGAATGAAACTTGTACTATCCACAGCCTTTCACCCTGAAACTAATGGCCAAACTGAAAGAATAAACTGAACTCTGGAACAAATGCTAAAGAACTATGTTTCCTACAGACAAGATGATTGGCATGAATACCTCACTACAGTTGAGTTTGCTTACAACAACAGCAAGCAAGCCTCTCTTGGAATGACCCCATTCTTTGCCAATATAGGACAAAATCCAAACACCCCTCTGATACTTATCTGAACTACTGATGAACCCTCTACAGTTGAAGCTGTTGAAGAATTCCTGCTTCAAATGTATAATCTAAGCCAGATTACAATCGAGAATTTATCATGAGCTCAAGAACAACAGTCACAGTATATTAACCAACACCACCAAGAGGAAACTTTTGATATTGGTGAAAAAGTTCTACTAGACATTCGAGGATACTGAGTTGATAACCTCAAGTACAGACCATCTATAAAGTTAAACAGCAAGTTTATTGGACCATTCAAAGTCATTGCACAAGTCTCTCTGACCTTCTACAAATTGGCACTCCTAGATACTATTAAAGTCCACCCAGTCTTTAATGTCTAATATCTCAAGTGATATAATGAAAATGATAATGAGCTATTTTCAAACTGGACCACTGAACCACCTGCACCTATCATTATTAATGACCAAGAAGAATATGAAGTTGAACAAATTCTCAACAAACATGGACACAAGAACCATCCTAAGTACCTTGTCAAATGGAAAGACTACTTAATCCATGATACAACATGGGAATCCAAGACTAATCTCCAGAATGCAACTGACTTAGTTCAGGAATATGATTTCTTGAACAACTAAAACTGAATACCAGATATCTATCAGTACATACTATATATTACCCTCTCGAATATTATAATTATCATAAACAAAATCAAGAACTCAGCAAGTCAAGACAAAAGAATATCGACCCTCTGGAAAAACAGCAAAACTGAAAGTAAGCCTATTCTCCCCATACTACTGGTGGAAAATGAGACATAGACATTTAAGAAGATTTCTTAAAGAAAATTCTCTAGCAGTGAATGACATCAGAATCACTTCCAGTACATAGCATTGAACATACAACCCTTTAATATATAAATCCAACATGTTAGGCAACTATACTACAAGTATGCTACTTTTTGAGAAAAATGGACTTCACTGGACTTTTAACCTCTCAAATGATATAACAATACTAGAACAAATTAGAAGGCCCTGACAAGGATGTTGAAAGCTAAGAAGGGGAGAGTTGTAAGCACACAACCTCTAAGCCACAAAAATCACATGTCATCCTCTGAACAAGCCACTGAAATCACACATGATAGCTGAACAAATCTGAAAATCACCTGCTTGATCATGAAGCTGAGTCAAACCAAAGTCACAGCACACAAAGCTGAGTTAATATAAAGTCATGGAATATAAGATTTACACAAACAGAATCTTACTAATTAGGACCAAATGCATATATACCAAGCACCAAGACATGTCGAAACAGAGAACCAAAACAAACAACAACTATAACTTCTGAACACATACAAACATGACCACCAAGATCTATAACTGCATCTGCGCTGACATTTGGAATACCATTGTCAACCAAGCCATGCCCCCTCTGCCCCTTATAAATATCTATAGCTTAGCACCTCTCTACTTTGTGGAAGCCCAATGGAATACCCTGAATATGCTTAGTGAGGTCCACTGAATCAGATAAATCTCAAGCTACTACCAGATTGGCCACCTCCTAGAAGATATGGTTGAACACCACTATAATACAGATATTACTCAGATGTCTCAACACTAGAAACTCATCACCTGCAAACATCGAGAACTCTTCTATGAGTACAGTACTATTATTCCCTACCTCTGAGTTACTACCAGCGAAATGGTTGCTACCTTATCCTATAGCCAAATCAATGACATAATATAAGAACTCAACCACAAGTACCTCAATTATGTCCAGACCACAGACAGAACCTTCCCACATCCTGATGACCATATTCTGCAAATGCCTCAAGTTGGGTATACCATGAAGGATGTCTATGATATAATCTGATTTGACAAAGATAAAGCAGAAGACAATGATCCCTCTGATGCTGACATGACCTCTAGCCAAGAATCTCTGCCAACTCTGATCACTTTGCCAATACTGCTGATGAACTTACAATAGTTCATAACCACCTATGAGACCTATTGAGACAATGACCACTGGTATAAATATCAACTTATGTTCACCCTGATTACTTCAACTATAATAAAGAGACAGGAGAATATAACCTGTATCTCCAGACAACTCTCAAGATTGAACCAACCACTCCACCATCTGAGTATGAGCAACATGAGCCACAGCCACCAGCTTACTACAACCCTGCAACTCATAATACTATAACCTATAGAAGGTATGTAGATAGCAAATCTGATGAAAGTGAAGATAATGCATCCCTCCTTTATCCACCAATGCCTTATTCAGCATATGAGACAGATAATACTATCCTGTAGGACAGTGATGAAGTCCCAATATATTATTACCTCAGTAAATAAGGAGAAGTAATCTGCAAACCACTCTTCCTAAATGACTACTTCATCAGAGATGATGCCATCAATGGTGATGTTATCAAAGATTACCCAGACAGTATCTAAATTATAAATAGCTTAGCAGTCATAGTATAGTTAGAATAGCTTTATTCAATGTGACTGTGAACTGACTCAGCAGTCAGACAATCTCTTGACATATCAGATCACACTTGTACTATGTGACTGCATTCCAACTCAGCAAGGCACTAAGTACTATATTCATATTTAGCATAGTCCAGATAGCCCCTCACTAGTATAAATATCCCCTCCCCCACACCTCAGAATCTCAGACTCAAACATACAAGAACAGACTTGAACAGACTTGAACATACAAGAACATTCCTGAATACTTCCCCACAATATCCCTTTATACAACTACTCCTAGTATAGCAATATTATGAATAACAAATAAATCTATTTAATAATCCACAAACCACTCTTAAGTAAATCTGCTCTCTATTAGGTCCCACTCCTAACCCTGTCACGAAATTTCCTAATTGAGTATTGTCTGCAGTAATATGCCAATTTAACTAAGCTGGTCTTAGTTTCTTGAACTTCCTGAAATATGGAAAATCCTGAACATCCAGAACTAGTCCAAAAAAGGACTTTGGTTGAGACATCAATCTGATCTTGAAATCAATAAGCATAGAGGATATACTCCATACAAAATTGATCTTGACTATAAGAAAACAGTCTTCTAGAATATTCAGAACTTCCAGAAAACCCTTCCAGAACTATGTAATAGTTACCCTAAAAAGCAACTCTCTTATACTCAATAAGCTTATAGTCAAGAACTGATATTCACTATCAAATTTTTGATGTTCTTAAGAATACCAAGTACTTTACTAAGCTGGACCTTATGTCAGATTATTACCAAATCTGAATCAAGCCAGAAGATATTTCTAAGACTGTATTCATAACCCTCTTTAGACTCTATGAATTTCTAGTCCTAGTATTTGGTCTTACCAATATATCTATCATATTCTAAACCCTCATGAACAAGATATTTAAGAACTAACTATTCATCTTTCTATTGGTATATCTTGATGATATTCTGATCTTTAGTATAATTAAAGAGAAATACCTTAAGTATATCTGAGTAGTTCTAGAGATCTTGTGAAAATACAAGCTTTATACAAAGCTCAAGAAGTATAAATTATTCAAAGAACAAGTCAAATATCTTGGCCACATTGTATCTATTGTCACGTAGTGGTCGCTGAGTCCTTCAAATACGCCAGATTCTCTTCAAGGTGTATCTCTTAGACTAACTCAAGTTATTATAAGCAAGTTCTTATTGGAGTGCCTTCCCAAGGTCTTATAGTCGTCAAACTTCTTATCTTTAACTGTCTTGTTATCTCTTAGATTGCTTGCAAGGAAGTGTGTGTATTGCACTGAGAGGAACTGACTTTATTTCAGAGAAAATAAGATGGGTATTTATACAAAATATAATTCAATGGTTGCTAAGATATAAAGCTAAATATAAATTCCAATAACTAAAACTACCAAGTTCCAGAGCTGGTATTATTTGGTATCACATCAAAATGCCAGTGCTAGAACAATTTCGCATTACCTCAGAATACCGGTGCTGGCATTATCCAGTGTTACATGAGAATACCGGTGCTGGCATTATCCAGTGTTACATGAGAATACCGGTGCTGGCATTATCCAGTGTTACATGAGAATACCGGTGCTGGCATTATCTGGTATAACAAAGAACTTAGAGCAGAAAGTTCAGGACCATGGGGGCTTCATCATCATCATCATCATTGTCACTGAAGGAGATGAGATCCGCGAATTTGTCATGCAGGTTGTGCATTTCATGTACTTCGCGTGCTTCGGGTATGTCACGCGGGATGACGTCATTGATGACGTCATCACGTTCGGCAGTGGCGGGAAAATCGGGAACAAGATCTGGAGCTCTCCAGTCTATGAGGTTCTCTTCCACAAAATAGGGGACAAATGTGGGGTCTTGAGGGGATCTAACCCGGATGCTTGGGCCTTGGAATACTGAGATCAATCCTTGCAGGAATTGATCTGGGTTGTCCTGGAGGATAGGGTGCCAGAAGTCTTCTACTTCTTCACTGTTGAGGGTGATAGTGGACTGGGCTTCTGTAGCCACCCTGGCTTCTAGTGCATTGATACAGTGGGATGACAGGTCTCTGAAATCTGAGACTCTAACATACTCCAAGTTGGGGATCGACCATGGTGCATGTCTGAAGATCTGATGGATCTTCTTAGCTGTCCTTGTTTCATGTATGTCTATGGGAGTGGCATCTCGTAGCTCCTGGGTGCTGGCCTGTAGGAACTCCCAGCAGAGGAGGTTTCCTATTTCGTACTCCTGCCACATTTGGAGGCATTCGGTAGCAATGGTGATCCTTGTTTCCATTTCACGGTGGTAGAGGATGAAGTGATAAGGGTCTGCAGTGCCCAGGTTGACACTAGGAGTCCTTGTTGAGCGGGTCCTCATGGCTCTTCTGATGTCTTGGAACATCCTTTCTTCAACTGAGGTACCTTGGTGATTCCTTGACCTTGAGGTTTGGCGGGCAGCAGGCATTTTGTTTATGGTAAGTCTTTGAGCTATTTTTGGGATTGGTGGTTCTTGTTGGTTGCTACTACTGCAGTTCCTTGATCCTTCTTTTATATTCTTCAGGATGCTTGTGCTGTGGTCACAATGACTCACAGTTGGTCATCATTGCTCATCTTGTATG
>RBNI01003793.1:0-15201 GCA_003990745.1 Jimgerdemannia flammicorona
CCCCATCACGAAATTTCCTAATTAGGTATTGTCTGCAGCAATACGCCAATTCAACTAAGCTGGTCTTAGTTTCTTGAACTTCCTGAAATATGGAAAATCCTGAACATCCAGAACTAGTCCGAAAAAGGACTTTGGTTGAGATGTCAACCCAATCTTGAAATCAATAAGCATAGAGGATGTACTCCATATGAAATTGATCTTGACCATAAGAAAACGGTCTTCCAGAATATCCAGAACTTCCAGAAAACCCTTCCAGAACTATGTAATGGTTACCCTAAAAGCAACCCTCTTATAGGTGCCTAGTGAGAATCAAGACTATGGTTAAGTGAATCCTAACAGCTGGACCAATTCTGCCTCGAAGATAATTCAACAACAAGGAAAAGACTTAGACCAAGAAAGAAGAACCCAAGTATAAAGTATCCCAAGCTCCCTCCACATCCACCTCATAGATACCCAGAAATCATGAACCCACCCAGCCAAGTACCTTCAAGAAACTCACTGAAGGAGAAAGGAATGAACTTCGAAGAAGCAGAGCATACTTCTATTACCAAAAGACAGGACATATGGCCAGTACCTGCCCCAACCGAAAACCCCAAACAGCAATATGAGCAACTGTTACTACTCTGTACCACCTCAATAACCTAACTACCAGAATACTGGACTTTGTCAAGTTAAGATAAACTGTGAAGGCCCCAATCAAAGGAAGTCAAAAAGCAGCTAGATATGATCTATATACAGCTGAAGAAGCTACAGTTTCCAACTGAGAAGTCAAGCAAGTCTATATAGGAATCAGCATCCAAATTTCTGAAGGACATATTGGAAGAATATACTGTCGCAGCCAGTAGAAGGAGGAGTCATTGATGAAGATTATACAGGTGAAATTATTGTCCTCATCCGAAACCACAGTTGGACACCCTTCAAGATTCCTATTGGTTTTTGCATTACCCAGATCCTATTCAAAAAAATCGAGTCAACTCTGACAGTCAAGAAAGTCCCTGAACTACTGTCCACCATCTGAGGATCCAAAGGATTTGGCTCATCAAACAAGGCCCCAGCCCAGCCTACCATGAGCAAGGAAGAACAATTCTACAAGAAAATCGAAGATGGATATATACCAAGTAGCTGATATCCCCATAGCATTGGAATGTATATACTCTTCTCAAATAATTGATGATTGCTTCTCTTGTATCAACAAACTAGCTCAAAGAAGAACCAACAGAAGGAAAGCTCCTATAACCGAAATCACTACCACTGGATCAGACAAACTACTTACACTTAAAGCTTTTGTCAACCAAGTACCTGTCAAGATTATGATAGACAGTGGTGCCTCAGGCAACTTCATCAATGAAGAAACAGCCAACAGACTCAAGGTTTTTACCTCTCCAGTACAACAAACTCAAGCAATTGCCACAGCTGATGGAACCTCCTATATTATTAATAAGGAAGTCTGCAATCTACCCTTCCAAATTGGTGACTACTGAGTACATATTACTCTCCAAATCGTACCACTTCCTGACAATGAAATCATTCTTAGAACTCCATGGTTAAAACAAGAGAACCTCATGATCGATTGGGTAAACCATTCTCTGACCATCAAGAAAGGATGCCACAACTTCAAACTGCAAGGCGAAAAGGACCCACTCAGCTCTAGTGACCCTGGATCAAAGATCAAGCTATAACTCAAGAAATTGGCCAAGAAATGCCCTTTCTTTGCTATCTCCATCTGCCTATCCAAAGGAGAACCCAAAAACTCTGAAGAAGACTTTTCCAAAGTTGACAGCCATATTAGACCACTACTGTAGAAATTTCAAGATATATTCCCGAAGAAGCTTCCAAAAGTCCTATCTCCTAAACGAGCAGTAGACCATGTCATCAAGACTATCCCAGATACCAAACCAGCCTTCAAGTCAATCTACTACATATCTCTAAGAGAAATTGATGTACTCAAGAAAGAAATTGATGAGCTCCTAGAACAAGAATTCATCAGACCTAGTGTATCACTCTATGGTACACCAGTCCTCTTTGTTGTAAAGAAAGGAGGAGACCTATAAATGTGTATTGATTACTATGACCTCAACAAACAGACCATCAAGAACTGTTGCCTGCTACCCAGAATTAATGAAATATTTGATAGACTTACCAACCCACAATTCATGAGCTCTTTTGATCTGTGAAATAGTTACTGGCAAATTGCCATGAAAGAAGAAGACATCTACAAAACAGCCTTCTGAACCCACTATGGACACTTTGAGTTCCTGGTTATGCCTTTTGGCTTAACTAATGCTCCTGCAACCTTCCAGACACTGATGAATACCATCCTGTACTCATACCTAGATAAATTCGTTATTATCTACATTGATAACATCCTAGTCTTCAGCAAAACCCTGGAGAAACATCTTGAACACCTCGAACTAGTACTATTGAAACTTTGAGAAAACTGACTCTTTGCAAAACTCAGCAAGTACAAATTCCTTCTGAAAGAAATCCAATTCTTTGGATATATTATCACACCAAATGGAATCAAAGTAGACCCCAGCAAAATCTCTGCAATCAAAGATTGGCCCAGACCCAAAAAGCTGAAGGACCTACAGTCATTCCTGAGATTAGCAAACTAATACAGGTGATTTGTTGCTAACTTTGCCAAAATTGCCACTGCCCTTACCTAAACAACCAAGTATAGCAAGAAAGAAGAACAGCCTTGAACCACAAAATAAGAGAAAGACTTCAACAATCTTGTAAATTGAGGACCCAAGCAAGATACTGCCTTTCAAGCACTAAAGAATGCCCTGATAACCACTCCAGTACTTCAAGCAGCAAATCCTGCCCTACTGTATGAAGTTACTACTGATGCCTCTGACCTAGCTCTTGGAGCAGTACTCATACAAGAAGGACACCCTGTGGCCTATCATTCCTATAAGTTCAATGATGCCAAAATCAACTACACAATTCATGAGAAGGAAATACTAGCTATTGTAGATACTCTGATCAAATGGCAACCATATCTAGAAGGAGTATACTTCACTGTATTGACTGACCACAAGTCATAAGTCAACATCAAGACCCAGGCTACCCTTTCTCGAAAGCAAGCCAGATGGATGAAAGTCCTCACCAACTTTGACTATGAAATCTAGTATTGCCCTGGTAAGAAAAATATTGTTGCCAATGCAATCTCCAGACTACCCATTGAAGAAGTTATCCAAACCCTCACCTTGGTTACCAATACTATCATAGAACAAATTATCACAGCATGTGCTGATGATAAGAAAGCCCAAGCACTCCAAGAAATCCTGAACAGTAATGATACTGACAAGCATACCTAGTACAACCAATACCAACTCAAGGATAATGCTATCTACTACAAGGACAGATTGTATGTTCCAAACAACCAAGACCTCCAAAGAACTATCCTATTCAAATATCATAATACTCCTATAGCTGGACATTTAGGATTTGATAAATGTTATGAAGTTATCTCCCAGAATTTCTATTGGTCCTGCATGGCAGATCAGCTCAAGACCTATATCACTTCATGTGATGCCTGCCAATGGAACAAGTCCTCAACACTAGCAAAACCTGGCCTACTCCACCCTATCTCAGTACCATCTGCTAATTGGGAACAAATCTCTATAGACTTCATTGTATAACTACCCCAAACCAAGAATGGGAAAGATGCAATTATTATCTTTGTGGACTATCTCAGTAAACAAGCCCATTTTGTATCAACCACCACCACTGCAATAGCACCAGACATAGCCATACTCTTGTTTGACAACATCTTCCACTATCATGGTCTTTCTAAGATCATTGTTAGTGACTAAGATCCAAAATTCACCAGCTATTTTTGGAAAGCCCTCCATACACACCTTGGAACAAAACTTGCACTATCTATAGCCTTTCACTCTGAAACTGATGGCCAAACTGAAAGAATGAACTGAACTCTGGAACAAATGCTGAGGAACTATGTTTTCTACAGACAAGATGATTGACATGAACACCTCACCATAGTTGAGTTTGCCTATAATAACAGCAAGCAAGCCTTTCTTGGAATGACCCCATTCTTCACCAACACTGGACAAAACCCAAACACCTCTTTAACACTCATCCGAACTACTGAAGAACCCTCCACAGTCAAAGCTGTTGAAGAATTCTTACTCCGAATGTATAATCTAAGCCAGATCGCAATTGTGAATTTATCACGAGCTCAAGAACAACAGTCACAGTATGTTAACCAATACTACCGAGAAGAAACCTTTGATATTAGAGAAAAAGTTCTACTAGATATCTGAGGATACTGAGTTGATAACCTCAAACACAGACCATCTACAAAGCTGAACAGTAAGTTTATTGGACCATTCAAAGTCATTGCACAAATCTCTCTGACCTCCTATAAACTAGTACTATCAGACACCATTAAGATTCACCCAGTCTTCAATATCCAACATCTCAAGTAATACAATAAAAACAATGATAAGCTATTTCCAAACTGGACCACCAAACCACCTGCACCTGTCATTATTAATGACCAAGAAGAATACAAAGTTGAACAAATCCTCAACAAATGTGGCCACAAGAACCACCCTGAGTACCTTATCAAATGAAAAGGTTACCCAATCCATGATACCACATGGGAACCCAAGATCAATCTCCAGAATACTACTGACTTAGTTCAGGAATATGATTTCTTGAATAACTGAAACTGAATATCTGACACCTATCAGTACATACTATATATTATCCTCCCAAACACTATAATTATCATGAACAAAAAACTCAGCAAGCCAAAAATACCAACCTTCTAGAAAAATAGCAAAACTGAAAGCCAGCCTATTCTCCCTGTACCACTGGTGGAAAACAAGGCATAGATATTTAAGATTCCTTAGAGGAAATTCTCCAGTAGTAAATGATGTTAGAATCACTTCTAGTGTATGGTATTGAATATACAACCCTTTAACATGTGAATCCAATACATTAGGCAACTGTACTATGAGCATGACACTTTCTGAAAAAATAGACTTCATCAGACTTTTGACCTCCCAAATGGTATAACAATACTAGAACAAAATTAGAAGGCCCTGATGAGGATATCAAAAGCTAAGAAGGGGAGAGTTGTAAGCATACAACCTCCAAGCCACTGAAATCACACATCAATCTCTGAACAAGCCACTGAAATCACATATCACCCTCTGAACAAGCCACTGAAATTACACATCACCCTCTGAACAAGCCACCGAAATCACACATAACCTCCAAACAAATCTGAAAATCACCTGCATGATCACAAAGCTGAGTCAAACTGAAGTTACAGCACATGAAGTTGAGTCAATATGAAGTCACGGAATACAAGATTTACATAAACAGAATCTTACCAATCAGGACCAAATGCATATACTAAGCACTGAGATACATCAAAAGAGAGAATCAAAACAAACAACAACTACAACTTCTGAACATACACAAATATGACCACTGAGATCTACAACTATATCCATGCTGATATTTGAAATGCCATTGTCAACTGAGCCACACCCCCTCTGCCCCTTATGAATATCCATAGCCTAGCACCCCTCTACTTCATGGAAGCCTGATGGAATACCCTGAACATGCTTAATGAGGCCCACCAGATCAGACAAATCTCAAGCTACTACCAGATTGGCTGCCTTCTAGAAGATATAGTCAAACACTACCATAATATAGATATTACCCAAATGTCTCAATACCAGAAACTTATCACCTGCAAACACTGAGAACTCTTCTATGAGTATAGCACCTTTATTCCCTGCCTCCGAGTTACTATCAGCAAAATGGTTGCTACCTTGTCCTATGGCCAAATCGATGACATGATCTAAAAACTCAACCACAAGTATCTTGAATATGTTCAGACCACAGACAGAACCTTTCCGCATCCCAATGATCATATCCTGCAAATGCCTCAAGTCAGTTATGCTATGAAGGATGTCTACAATATAATCTACTTTGATGAAGATGAAGTAGAAGATAATGATCCCTCTGATGCTGACATAACCTCAAGCCAAGGATCTCTACCAACCCTGATCACACCACTAACCTTGCCAATGAACTTACAATAGTTCATAACAGTATATGAGACTTATTGGGACAATGATCACTAGTATGAATACCAATCTGCATTCACTCCTGATTACTTCAACTATAATGAAGAGACCAGAGAACATAACCTATACCTTCAGACAACCCTCGAGATCGAATCAACAACTCCACCACCTGAGTATGAGTGATACAAACCATAGCTGCCAGCTTACTACAACCCTGCAACTCATAGTGCTGTAATCTATAGAAGGTATGCAGATAGCAAATCTGATAAAAGTGAAGATGATGCATCACTTCTTCACTCACCAACACCTTATCCAGCATATGAGACAGATGATACAATTCTGTGGGATGGTGACAAAGTCCCAATGTATTACTACCTCAGTGAACAAGGAAACATAATCCACGAACCACTCTTCCTAGATAACTACTTCATCAGAGATGATGCAATCGATGGTGATATCATCAAAGACTACCCAGATAGTGTCTAAACCTATAAATAGCTTAGCAGTCATAGTATAGTTAGATTAGCCTTGTATAACATGACTGTGAACTGACTCAGCAGTCAGATGATCTCTTGATATATCAGATCACACTTATACTATATGACTGTATTCTGACTCAGCAAGGCACTTAGTACTACATCCATATCTAGCATAGTCCAGATAGCCCCTCACTAGTATAAATACCCCCTCTCCCAGACCTCAGAATCTCAGACTTGAACAATCCAAACATACTTCTAAGCACTTCTCCACAATATCCCTTCATATAACTACTCCTAGTATAGCAATATCATGAATAGCAAATAAACCTATTTAATAACCCACAAACCACTCTTAAGTAAATCCACTCCCTGTTACACTCCTAACCCTGTCACGAAATTTCCTAATTGGGTATTGTCTGCAGCAATATATCAATTCAACTAAGCTAGTCTTAGTTTCTTGAACTTCCTGAAATATGGAAAATCCTGAACATTCAGAACTAGTCCGAAAAAGGACTTTGGTTGAGACATCAACCCAATCTTGAAATCAATAAGTGTAGAGAATGTACTCCATATGAAATTGATCTTGACCATAAGAAAATGGTCTTTTAGAATATTCAGAACTTCCAGAAAACCCTTCCAGAACTACATAATGGTTACCCTAAAAAGCAATCCTCTTATATTGAATGAGTGCTAAATCAAGATAGAGTCTATTTTATCTCATATATATCAGAACCTTGATTAGTACTCCAGTCTTATAACTGAAATTTTACAGTAGTACTCTTCTGGTAGACTTGAATAATAATTTAGTAATTATAGACTTTAATTATTTAAAGTCTAAGTCTTTTAATATATTCTTTTCAGATATAGTCTAGTTCTAAGAATTATATATATATTCTTCAGAGTATAAGTATTTATAGAGTTCAGAATATCTAATTTTAGATATTATCTTTATTCTAAATAATTTAGAAACTTATTTATAAATTATAGATCTAAGTCTTAATTATTTTTCTTATTAACTTAGAGATAAAGATTCTGTTCTTTATTAAGTCATATTCTTAAGAGTATTTATATATTTTGAAGGTCTTTTGACTTTGGCTAACTATTAACTAATATATATATATAGAATATAATATAAAGATTATGCTATAATGATATTATTATTAATAGTACTCTATAAACCCAACCTAATTAACCTGAAACTGTAAGAGAATTACTTATTAGGGTAACTGTTACATAGTTCTGGAAGGGTTTTCTGGAAGTTCTGGATATTCTGGAAGACTATTTTCTTAAGGTCAAGATCAATTTTGTATGGAGTATATCCTCTATACTTATTGATTTTAAGATTGAGTTGATATCTCAACCAAAGTCCTTATTTGGACTAGTTCTAGATGTTCAGGATTTTCTATATTTCAGGAAGTTTAAAAAACTAAGACCAGCTTAGTTGAATTGATGTATCACTGCAGACAATACCCAATTAGGAAATTTCATAATAGGGTTAGGAGTGGGACCTAACAGAAAGTAGATTTACTTAAGAGTGATTTGTAGATTATTAAATAGGTTTATTTGCTATTCATAATATTACTATACTAGAAGTAGTTATGTGAAGGGATATTATAAAGAAGTGTTCAGAAATGTTCTTATATGTTTGAGTCTGAGATTCTGAGGTCTGGAGGAGAGAGTATTTATACTAGTGAGAGGCTATCTGGACTATACTAGATATAGATATAGCACTTAGTGCCTTGCTGAGTCAGAATACAGTCATATAATACAAGTGTGATCTGACATATCAAAGGATTGTCTGACTGCTGAGTCAGTTCACAGTCATGTTATATAAGGCTAATATAACTATACTATGACTGCTAAGCTATCTATAAATTTAAATACTATCTGGGTAGTCTTTGATGATATCATCATTAATGATATTATCTCAGATGAAGTAGTTATCTAGGAAGAGTTGTTCATGGATTAATTCTCCCTGTTTGCTGAGATAATAATATATTGGAACTTCATTACCATCTTATAGAATAGTATCATCTGTCTCATATGCTGGATAAGGTGTTAGTGACCAAAGGAGGAGTACATCATCTTCACTTTCATCAGATTTACTATCTGTGTACCTTCTATAAGTTACAGTACTATAAGTTACTAGGTTGTAGTAAGCTGGTGGCTGTAGTTTATATTGCTCATACTCAGGTGGCAGAGTTGTTGGTTCAATCTTGAGAGTTGTCTGAAGGTACAGGTTGTATTCTCCAGTCTCTTCATTATAGTTGAAGTAATCAATGCAGATTGGTACTCATACCAGTGATTATTATCCCAATAAGTCTTATATATGGTTATAAACTATTGTAAGTTCATCAGCAAGATTAGCAGAGTGATCAGAGTTGGTAGGAATCCTTGGCTGGAGGTCATGTTGGTATCAGAGAGATCATTGTCTTCTGCTTTATCTTCAACAAATCAGATTATATCATAGATGTCCTTTATGATATATCTGACTTAGGGCATCTGTAGGATATAGTTATTGAGGTGTAGAAAGGTTCTGTCTGTGGTCTGAACATACTTGAGGTACTTGTGGTTGAGTTCTTATATCATGTCATCTATTTGGCTATAGGACAGAATAGTGATCATTTTGGCAGTAGTAACTCAGAGGTAGGGAATAACAGTGCTATACTCATAGAAGAGTTCTCAATGTTTGCAGGCAATGAGTTTCTGATGTTGAGATATCTGAGTAATATCTGTATCATAGTAGTGTTCAACTATGTCTTTTAGGAGGCAGCCAATCTAATAGTAGCTTGAGATTTATCTAATTCAGTGGGCCTTGCTAAGTATGTTTAGGACATTTCATCAGGCTTCCATAAAGTAAAGGGGTGCTAGGCTATGGATATTTATGAGGAGCAGAGAGGGTGTGGCTTGGTTGACAATAGTATTCCAAATGTCAGCATAAATATAGTTATAGATCTCAGTGGTCATGTTTGTATATACTCAGGAGTTGGGGTTGTTTATTTGGTTTATTTTGGTTCTCTGTTTCAATGTGTCTCAGTGCTCAGTATATATACATTTGGTCCTGATTGGTAAGATTCTGTTTGTGTAAATCTTGTATTCTGTAACTTCATATTGACTCAGCTTTGTGCACTGTGACTTCAGTTTGACTCAGCTTCATGATCTTACAGGTGATTTTCAGATTTGTTCAGAGGTCACATGTGATTTCAATGGCTTGTTTGGAGGGTAATGTGTGATTTCAGTGGCTTGGAGGTTGTGCACTTACAACTCTCTCCTTCTTAGCTTTTGATGTCCTCATAGGGCCTTCTAATTTTATTTTAGTGTTGTTACACTGTTTGGATGATCAAAAGTCTGGTAAGGTCTATTTTTTACAGAAAGTAGCATGCTTGTAGTACAGTTACCTAATGTATTAGATTTATATATTAAAGGGTTATATGTTTGATACCATACACTGGAAGTAATTCTGATATCATTTACTGCTGGAGAATTTTCTCTAAGGAATCTTCTTAAATATCTATGCCTCATTTCTCACCAGTGATATGGGGAGAATAGGCTTGCTTTCAGTTTTGCTATTTTTCCAGAGAGTTGGTATTCTTTTGTTTTGACTTACTGAGTTCTTGATTTTGTATAATGTTCAGGAGAGTAATATATAGTATATACTGATAGGTACAGAGTATTTGGTTTTAGTTATTCAAGGAATCATATTCCTGAACTAAGTCAGTAGCATTCTGGAGATTGGTCTTGAGTTCCCAGATTGTATTATAGATTGGATAACCTTTTCATTTAACAAGATACTCTGGGTGGTTCTTGTGGTCATATTTGTTGAGGATTTGTTCAACTTTGTATTCTTCTTAGTCATTAATAATGACAGGTACAAGTGGTTCTGTGGTTCAGTTTGGAAATAGCTCATCATCATTTTCATTATATCATTAGAGACATTGGACATTGAAGACTGGATGAATCCTAATAGTGTCTAGTAGCACCAATTTGTAGAAAGTAGGAGAGACTTGTACAATGACTTTAAATAGTCTAATAAACTTACTGTTTAGCTTTGTAGATGGTCTGTACTTGAGGTTATCAACTCAGTATCTTTGGATATCTAGTAGAACTTTTTCTCTAATATCAAAAGTTTTCTCTTAACAGTACTGGTTAACATACTGTGACTATTGTTCTTGAGTTCACAATAAATTTTTAATTACAATCTGGCTTAGATTATATATTCAGAGCAAGAATTCTTCAATAGCTTCAATAGTGGAGAGTTCATCAGTGGTTTGGATAAGTGTCAGAAGGGTGTTTGGGTTTTGTCTAGTATTGGTGAAAAATGGGGTTATTCTAAGAGAGACTTGCTTGCTGTTGTTGTAGGCAAACTTGACTGTAATGAAGTGTTTATACCAATTATCTTATCTGTAGAAAATATAGTTCCTTAGCATTTGTTCCAGAGTTTAGTTCATTCTTTTAGTTTGGCCAACAGTTTCAGAGTTAAAGGCTGTAGATAGTATAAGTTTCATTCCAAGGTATGCATGGAGGGCTTTCCAAAAATAGCTAGTGAATTTTGAATCTCAGTCACTAACAATGATCTTAGAAAGACTATAATAGTGGAAGATGTTATCAAACAAGAGTGTGGCTATGTCTGGTGCTATTGCAGTAGTAGTTGTTGATACAAAGTAGGCTTGTTTGCTGAGATAGTCTACAAAGATAACAATTGCATCTTTCCCATTCTTAGTCTGGAGTAGTTATATAATAAAATCTATAGAGATTTGTTCCCAATTAGTAGATAGTACTGGGATAGAGTAGAGTAAGCCAGGTTTTGCTAGTGTTGAGGACTTGTTCCATTAGCAGGTATCACAGGAAGTAATGTAGGTCTTGAGCTGATCTACCATACAGGGTCAATAGAAGTTTTGGGAGATAACTTTATAGTATTTGTCAAATCTTAAATGTCCAGTAGTAGGGACATCATGACATTTGAATAGAATAGTCCTTTGGAGGTCTCAGTTATTTGGAACATACAATTTATCCTTGTAGTAGATAACATTGTCCTTTAGTTGGTATTGATAGTATCAGGTGTACTTATTAGTATTATCACTACTCAGAATTTCTCAGAGTGGTTGAGCTTCTTTATCATCAGCATATGCTATGATAATTTATTCTATAATAGAGTTTGTAACCAGGGTGAGAGTTTGGATGACTTCTTCAATTGGTGGTCTGGAGATTGCATTGGTAACAATATTTTCCTTGCCAGAGCAATACTGGATTTTATAGTCAAAGTTGGTAAGGACTTTCATCCATCTGGCTTACTTTTGAGAAAGGGTAGCCTGGGTCTTGATGTTGACTAATGACTTGTGATCAGTCAATATGGTGAAGTGAGCTCCTTTTAAATATGGTTGTCATTTGATCAGAGTGTCTACAATGGCTAGCATTTTCTTCTCTTGAGTTATGTAGTTGATTTCTGTATCATTGAACTTATATGAATAATAGGCCATGAGATATCCTTCTTGCATGGGTACTGCTCCAAGAGCTAGGTCAGAGATATCAGTGATAACTTTATATGGTAGGGCAGAGTTTGCTGCTTGAAGTACTGGAGTAGTTATCAAGGTATCTTCCAGTATTTAAAAAGCTGTATCTTGTTCAGGTCTCCAATTTACAAGGTTGTTGAAGTCTTTTTCTTATTTTATGGTCTAGGGCTATTCTTCTTTCTTGTTGTGCTTAGTCATTTGGATAAGGACAGTAGTGATCTTGACAAAGTTTGCTAATCCCAGAAATAACTGGAGGTCTTTCAGCTTCTTGGATCTGGGCCAATTCTTGATTGTGGAGATTTTGCTGGAGTCTACTTTGATTCTATTTGGTATGATAATATGTCTAAGGAATTGAATTTCTTTCAGGAGAAATTCACATTTGCTAAGTTTTGCAAAGAGTTGGTTTTCTTGGAGTTTCAGTAGTACTAGCTCAAGGTATTCAAGATATTCCTCCAGGGTTTTGCTAAAGACTAGTATGTCATTAATATAAACAATAACAAATTTGTCCAGATATGGATGCAGGATAGTATTCATCAGGGTCTAAAAGGTTGCTGGAGTATTAGTTAAGCTAAAGGGCATAACCAGGAACTCAAAGTATCCATAGCAAGTTTGGAAGGCTGTCTTGTAGATATCTTCTTCTTTTATGGCAATTTGCCATTACCTATTTCACAGATCAAAAGAGCTTATGAATTGTGGGTTGGTAAGCCTATTGAATATTTTATCAATTCTGGGTAGTAGATAACAGTTCTTGACAGTCTGTTTATTGAGGTCATGGTAATCAATATACATTCATAGGTCTTCTCCTTTCTTTACAATAAAGAGGACTGGTACACCATAGGGTGATATACTGGGTCTGATGAATTCTTGTTCTAGGAGTTCATCAATTTCTTTCTTGAGTACATCAATTTCTCTCAGAGATATATAGTAGATTGACTTGAAGGCTGGCTTGGCATCTGGGATAATCTTGATGGTATAGTCTACTACTCATTTAGGAGGTAGGCCTTTTGAGAGTTTTTTTGGGAATATATCTTGGAATTTCTAGAGTAGGGGTCTAACATGGCTGTCAACTTTGGAAAAGTCTTCTTTAGAGTTCTTGGGTTCTTCTTTGGATGGGCAGATGGAGATGGTAAAGAGAGGGCATTTCTTGGCCAATTTCTTGAGCTGTAGCTTATTGATATAGGTGATCTTTGGTCCAGGGTTACTAGAGCTGAGTAGGTCCTTTTCACCTTGCAGTTTGAAGTTATAGCATCCTTTCTTGATAGTCAGAGAATGGTTTACCCAATTGATCATAGAGTTCTCTTATTTTAATCATAGAATTCCAAGAATGATTTCATTATCAGGAAGTAGTATAATCTGGAGAGTAACATGTACTTGGTAGTCACCAATTCAGAAGGGTAGGTTGCAGACTTTCTTGCTAATAACATAAGAGGTTCTATCAGCTGTGGCAACTGCTTGAGTTTGTTGTACCAGAGATATCAGGACCTTGAGTCTATTGGCTGTTTCTTCATTGATGAAGTTGTCTGAGGTACCACTGTCTATCATAATCTTAATAGGTGCTCATTTGACAAAAGCTTGAAGTGTAAGCAGTTTGTCTGATCCAATGATGGTAATTTCAGTTATAGAAGCTTTCCTTCTATTGGTTCTTCTTTAAGCCAGTTCATTGATACAAAATAAGTAATCATTGATTATTCAGAAAGAGTATATTCCAATGTCATGGGAGTATTGGCCACTGGGTACATATCCATCTTCAATTTTCTTATAGAATTGTTCTTCTTTACTTATGGTAGGTTGGGCTAGGGTCTTGTTTAATGAGCCAAATCCTTTGGATCCTCAGATGGTAGGTAGTAGTTCAGAGACTTCCTTGACTATTAGGGTTGATTCAATTTTCTCAAATAGAATCTAGACAATACAGAAACTGATGGAGATCTTAAAGAATATCCAACTGTGGTTTCAGATGAGGACAATAATTTCACCTGTATAATCTTTGTCAATGACTCCTCCTTCTACTGAGAGTTCTTTCAATACTAGACTGCTATGGTAGTATATTCTTCTAATATGTCCTTCAGAGATTTGGATACTGATTCCTATATAGACTTACTTGACTTCTCAGTTGGAAACTATAGCTTTTTTAGCTATATATAGATCATATCCCACTACCTTTTGACTTCCTTTAGTTGGGGCCTTGGTGGTTTGCCTTAACTTGACAAAGTCCAGTATTCTGGTAATCAGGTTATTGAGGTAGTGCAGAGTAGTAATAGTTGCATGCATTGCTATTTGGGGTTTTCAGTTAGAGCAGACACTGACCATGTATCCTGTCTTTCGGCAATAGAAGCATGCTCTACTTCTTCAAAGTTCATTTCTTTCTCCTTCAGTGAGTTTCTTGAAGGTATCCAGCTAGGTGGGTTTATGATTTCTGAGTATCCATGAGGTAGATGTTGAGGGAGCTTGGGATGCTTCATACTTGGGTTCTTCTTTCTTAGTCTAAGTCTTTTTCTTATTATTGAATTATCTTCGAAGCAGGATTAGTCTAGCTATTAGGATTTGCTTAACCATAGTCTTGATTCTTAGCAGGCACCATTATTAGTGATTACAACCAACTAGGCATCCTTATTCTTGGATTTTTCTTGTAAGTCAGTCAGGTAGTGTATCAAATAGGTGATCTGCTCTTGTACTATTTCATGCTTCATCATTGGCAATATATCCTAAACCAATAGTATTCAGAAGTGACTTGAGTTTTGTACAGAAGATTTCAAATTCCTCCTTACCTGTAAGAGGGTTGCTTTTAGGGTAACTGTTACGTAGTTCTGAAAGGGTTTTCTGGAAGTTCTGGATATTCTGGAAGACCGTTTTCTTATGGTCAAGATCAATTTCATATGGAGTATGTCCTCTACGCTTATTGATTTCAAGATCGGGTTGACGTCTCAACCAAAGTCCTTTTTCGGACTAATTCTGGATGTTCAGGATTTTCCGTATTTCAGGAAGTTCAAGAAACTAAGACCAGCTTAGTTGAATCAGCGTATCGCTGCAGACAATACCCAATTAGGAAATTTCGTGACGGGGTTAGGAGTAGGACCTAACGGGGAGCGGATTTACTTAAGAGTGGTTTGTGGGTTATTAAATAGGTTTATTCGCTATTCATGA
>RBNI01003794.1:0-15200 GCA_003990745.1 Jimgerdemannia flammicorona
GCCATCCCCATAGATATACGTGAAACAAGGACAGCTAAGAAGATCCATCAGATCTTTAGGCATGCACCATGGTCGATCCCCAACTTGGAGTATGTTAGAGTCTCAGATTTCAGAGACCTGTCATCCCGCCATATCAATGCACTAGAAGCCAGGGTGGCTACAGAGGCCCAGTCCACTATCACCCTCAATAGCGAAGAAGTAGAAGACTTCTGGCATCCCATCCTTCAGGACAACCCAGACCAATTCCTGCAAGGATTGATCTCAGTATTCCAAGGTCCAAGCATCCGGGTTAGATCCCCCCAAGACCCCACATTTGTCCCCTATTTTGTGGAAGAGAACCTCATAGACTAGAGAGCCCCAGATTTTCCCGCCACTGCCGAACGTGATAACGTCATCCCGCGCGACATACCCGAAGCACGTGAAGTACGCAAAACGCGCGACCTGCATAACGAATTCGTGGATCTCATCTCCTTCAGTAATGATGATGATGATGAAGCCCCCCTAGTCCTGAACTTTCTGCTCTAAGTTCTTTGTTACACTGGATAATGCCACCACTGGTATTCTCATGTAACACTAGATAATGCCAGCACCGGCATTCTGAGGTGACGCGAAATTGTTCCAGCACTGGTATTCTCATGTAACACTGGATAATACCAGCACCGGTATTTTGTTGTGATACCAAATAATGCCAGCCTTGGAACTTAGTAATTTTAGTTATTGGAATTTATATTTAGCTTTATATCTTAGCAACCATTGAATTATATTTTGTATAAATACCCCTCTTATTTCCTCTGAAATAAAGTCAGTTCTGGTTTCACTTACACATACTTCCTTGCAAGCAATCTAAGAGATAACAAGACAGTTTAAAGATAAGAAGTTTGAGGACTATAAGACCTTGAGAAGGCACTCCAATAAGAACTTGCTTATAACAAACTTGAGTTAGTCTAAGAGATACACCTTGAAGAGAATCTGGCGTATTTGAAGGACTCAGCGACCACTACGTGACAATATATATTTATATACTTTGGTATAGCTCATGTGGTCTTGATATTACTGCTACTATCTAGAGCTCACTGGTATGTCCCAATAACTTTCTAATTCAGAATGAGTTTCTTGGTGAATATTAGAATACTTTTGCTTATTCTTTATAAAGGATCTCTCAGTATTGGATCTACTATTATCTTTATCTTTAATCTCTATTATTCTCAGCTCAGACAACTCTGGCTCAGGTATATATAATATGTAGTTGAAAATAATTTTGATTGATCACTAGAGAGGTTGATGATGGTTATTATACTTACTGAGATATTAATATAGATGTAGATATATATACTAGTATATCTATACAGAATTCTTCATTTTCTTTTTCTCTAAATTTTATATTATGTGAAATGATAATATGTCACTTGTATGGATCCTAGAGTCTATATATCTTACTGGTATCAGAATATCTAAGAATTACATATTTACTGACTTTTGACTTGAATTTATATCAATTGATATTACTCTTATCAAAAATTTATGCCTCACAACCAAATATATATAGATGTGATATATTAAGCTTAATTCCACTCCATAATTCTTCAGAGGTGAGATCATTATTTTTATATTTATTGTTGTTGCCAGCTTCTTTACTTAGTACTTAAGAAATGTACTATTTATATATATATATTGCTATATTGATTGCTTCAGCCTAATAGAAGTATCCTAATTCTGCTACATTAATTATCATATAAGCTATTTCTATAGCCATATAGTTAAATTGCTTAGCTATATCATTTTGCTAAGATATATAGGAATCTATCATTTATTATTATATATTGTATTTTTTTAGGAATTGTCTGAACATGTTATTGATATATTCATATATATTATCTGATTGTATAGTATATATTCTATATCTTATTTCATTTTTAGTAATCACTTTGAATTCTTCAAATTTCTCCAGTACTTTGTTCTTTACTGATAAGAAGTATACATATACCTTATATGTATAATCATTGATAAATATGATAAAATACTTCTTCCTAGAGTATGATAGTATATGTATCAGTATATATATATATATATATATAAAATTGAGGATTCCAGATATGTACTTTAACTATTCTTCAAATAGTTACCAAGATGCTTTATTTGCTATATAATTCTTACAGAAAAAAATATTTCCAGGATGTATATTCAGCAGCAAATCTGCTAATAGATTTACTTCTTATTATATATTTAAGACTTAACTTGCTGATATGTCCTAAGTATTGATACCATATGTTGAATATATCTGATATAGTTGTCATATATGTTGAGGCTTTTATACTATTTAGTATCCTATTGATTGTGTAAAGATTACCATATTTTGAGACTGTCATTAGCTCATTGTTATGTGAATTATAGATCATTATATTCTTTTCATATATGTATATCTCTTTGTTGCTATAGGATATTATTTTTCCTATCGAAAAGAGATTCTTGCTAATTTCTGAAGTATATAGTATATCTAAGAAGATTCAATAATATTACCTTAGAGATATATTCTTATATTTCTCTTTTCTTGAGCATAGATGACATTGTTGTCTCCTAGTTTAATAAGTATAAAGTATTCAAAAGGCTCATATATAGAGAACTATTCTCTATATAGTATCATATATTATATGGCTCTAGAATTCATTAACCAGACATTATTATCATCAGCTATATTTATGGTATATTTATTGAATATATAGTTAGAATTGCTTACTCTATTACTATATTCACTACTAGTAGTACTGATGTTATTACTACTTTTTATCAAGTAAAAAGTGTTTGGCTGTTGACTAGAATTTATAGATAACAGATTATTTAATTTGGTAGATTTAGTGATAAAACTGTAATCTATATATATTACTTATATAAAGAACATACTACTTTCATCAGTTTTAGTAGTATTAATATTGTCACATTTCTCTTTACTATAATAACTCTTTTTACTACCTTTATGTTACCAATACTGGCTTTTACATTATTACTTATTTTTATTACTCTTTTTATTATTTTCCCAGCAATAACAGTTATACTTCCTGTATCTATACTTACCATAGTATTTATGGTAACTATCATACTTAGTTAATTGGCTACCATCACATTACTTTTAGATTTGAGTTCATTGATTTTATTATCTATGCTTTTGACCTCATTTAGTACTATGTCTGCATGATTCATAGAATGTATTTTTATCATCATTGGTACTGTTTCCTTAACACATTTCCTCATTTATGAGGCTCATTATGATGTGAGTATAATCTGTAAGTTTACTGCTCTCTTTCATAGCTATTACTATAATCTAATACTTTTTGAAAAGATTTTTTATACATAAAAGCTAAGACCTTATCTTCATTACTTATACATTGTGCTGACATACTTTTTTTTTTTTTTTTTTTTTTTTTTTTAATGGACTTATAGTCCCACAGATTTTTATTGAAAGGGAACCTAGACTATATAGGCCAAAACCCTCCCCCACCACCCACCGAACAATATCTCCCTATTAACCTAGGCTACTAAATTGTCCAACAGTCCCACCACTCCAGCTATACCTGTCGAACACCAGCTACATCGACCCCAATGACATAGACTAGACTTGTCTGCTCACCAGGGCTGGATCATTATTTACATGTGAGAGCACACCTACACGTCGGATCTAGCAGCACTGGGACTGAATAAAGAATAGCCCCCCAAACCCCAAAAGAAAGCCTAAGGCAAAGAAAAACCCCCCAACCAACCAATAGAGGGCAAAGTGGATTCAAAGTAGGTGAGTAAAGGACTTATACATAGTACCTTCCTCAAAGGACTTACACATGGGCTAGGGCCTGAAGAGATCCCACTCTCACTCTCCGAGCCTACAGGCCTCAATCACGTTACCATGTCAGCTCCCAGTTCCAGTCAGGTACTGCCAAATGAGGAAGGTCCCACTTCTCAAGCCTGTGGGCCTCGATCGCATTGCCACATCAGCTCTCAGTTCCAGTTGGGTACAGCCAGGATACCGGCCCCTATACTGCCCCACCCCCCACCAGCCAATCGAAAGGCCCCACCAAAATATTGTCTGCCCCAGCCCCAATGACTGCCCCCAGCCTAGCACCCCACTGGTTCACCGTAATTGCCCTTCCTCCTATCTGTGATGGCCATCTCCCCTCTCATCCCAATATCACCTGAAAAGCAGTCACCTATGCCAGAACCGCACTCGCCGGGAAGCTCGCCAAAGCCAGAGGGCCCCACCATAGGTACCGAGGACCTATAGATAACCTATACTGAGCACTTGACACCCAAAGTCGGCCAACTCCCTACATAGCCTGAGATATATCGAGACAATACCTTGTTGGCAACAGCAAAAGGAAGAAGGCACTGCACCAAAACGGATCACTCCAGATGCAGCCGAAGACACCAGAAACCGTGAAAAAGTGGAGAAGACACTGATCCGATACTGATAAAGGGGCAACTCATCACCATTGCCCTCCTCCCACCATGCCCATATAGGTACAGCAAACCAACCCAAGGTAAAGGGGGTAATAATAGGGGAAAGGGGACTTGGAAGGTTGCCTACCAAACCTTATAACCAGTAAGGTAGTAGAGAAAGGAGCTGTCATTATGACCAAATTATCTATACTTTACTCTATTATATAATTTACTATTATATATAAATAAAAGAATATATATAAAATACTTCTATATATAGTACTCCAACATTGACCTTTCTCAGCTAATATTCACGTTATACACACTTTTACAACATACTTTCAAGTTGTTTATTGGAGAAAGGTACTAAGATAATGGTAAACAGCAAGCAATCTGGAGTACATACTAGGCAGGGTGGCCCTAGTATGTTCGACTGGCAGCAGGTAGGGAGAGGTCCTGGCCTGGGGGGCGACATGAGGGGGCTGTTGGCAGGAGGACGAGAAGAGAGTGAAGGTGGTGGTGAAGGACAGAGGTCTGGGAGGGTGAGCTTTGCAGAGACAGTAAAGGAGAGGTAGCAGACAACTGGGTTGGAGGGATGGCTGAGGAAAGGCAAGGAGATGGAGAAGACAGCAGTTCATAGGGGAGTAGCACTTGGTGGTGAGGGCAGTAGAGCTGGGGGAGTAGTAGCTGGAGAGAGTGTAATGGCTGATAGTGATGGAACTGCCAATCTGGAAAAAAATCCAGATGTGATGGCTGATAGCATAGCTGAGCAACTGAGGCTTAGAAGGCAGAGAGATTTGGCAGATGGTGTGATAGGCCTGGTAGTGGCACCATTACTCAAGAAATCGATCTTGACATTTGCAGTGATGTTGTGCTTCTGGGGCCTGGCAGTGATGGCAAAAATTGTACTGGGGCTTATTGCTAAGTAGGTGGCTGGAGCAGCATCCGTGAAGTTCCTGAAGGGATTGGAGAGAGTGGAGGTGGGTTTTGAGGAGGCCAAGTCTCTGGAGGAAGTACTGAAGGTTAGATTAGTTGTTGGGGAGGTGTGTGTACTGATGGTGTGCTGCCTGAAATGGAACCCCAGGGTAGTCTAACTGCTGATGAAAGGAGTGCCCATGGTGACAGCAGTCAAGACAAGGAGGAGAGTTGAGGAGGTCATGGTGGAGTATAACAAGGTAGTGGACATCAGGTTCAGGATCTGGGAAGGAACCTCACTCAGGACTGGAGATGTGGATATGAGGATTTGGCTGGCAGGAAAATAAGCCACCAGGAAGATGAGGGACTGGCCTTTGGTGATGGTCTGGGGGGCGATCTTGTGCAAGGTGACAAGGGTAAAGGAGAGTGAGAAGGAGGAAGAGGACTTGCTGAAGGCACTAGAGGAGCTGAGTAGAGCAGTGGAGTGGTGGGCAAAGGCTTGAATGGCTTTTGTAGAGTTGACACATTTGGAGGTAGTGAATGAGAAGAGGATTAGAGTGGACAAGGAGCAGTGGGAAAGAGCTCAGGGCCATAGATATCAGAAGGAGCTACTGGCTAAGATGGAAAGTCAACTGCAGAAGGAGGCAGGCAGAATGGTAGAAACAGGGGGTGCCAAAGTGAGTGTCTGGACTGGTGAGAAGAGTAGAAGTACAGAGAAGGAAATAGAGGAGGACAGGAAAGTAGCTGGCAGTGATCCATATGCTGATGGTATATTCGAGGTCTGGGAAGAGGACTGGGAGGGATCACCTACCTCTACTTCTCTCATCAGGTGCAGTCCAGCTTCCTGGAACAGAGCAGGAGAGGATGTACTAATGAAGGGAGCCCAGTGGATGCAATTTGAAGTTTCTGAGGTGATAAATGGGGGACAAGTGGTGGCAGTTGGAGAGGAGGAATTAGTGGATGTCCCAGAGGTGTGGGATGAGGCTGTGAGTGCTGGGGCTGATACTATGATATTAGATGGTGGAAGACCAGCGACCCTGAGTGGAAAGGAGATAGAGAATCTACTTTGAATGTGCAGGATGATGAATAACCTGGTGGCTGAAGAGTTGGGAGAGGTGGACTTGCGAGTGATGAGTGATGAGCATTGGGCATGAGTCCTGCAGAGAGATAGTATAGAGTTGGCATTGAAGGCAGAGATTCTTGCAGTGTATCTGGAGGAGGAAGGGTATGAGGTAGATAAGGAGTGGGAGGCTGAACTAGTAGGGATTGCTGGTGAGAGGGCCAAGTACTATTGGGCCAAGCAACATGGATTGCAGCTCTGGCAGGAGGCCTGCCTGAAGTACCAAGAGGAGTTTGAGGAGAAGGCAGATGGGGAGATGAACAAGCTATTGGCTGGATTGGAGGCTCAGTGGGCTGAAGAGGAGGCAGTAACTGCAGAACATAATCTGGACTTAGTACAAGAAGAGATGAACATGGAGCAGTAGGGATGGACTGGATAAACACACTATACTTCAATATGAATAGTATAACCAATATTTTTTCTTTGAACATAAATGGGTTATGTGGTACTTATCAATGAAGGAATATTTTTACTTGGCTGAAAGGATTGGAGGCTGATCTCTTCCTCTTGCAGGATGTCAGGTGTGAAGATGACTTGAATAAACTGGAATGGATGAAGAAATAGGAAGGTAAGACAGTTTGGAAGAGCAAGGTTGGGATTCTGGTATGGAAAGGTAGAGGGGAGATCAGAGATATGCAGAGCTAGGGGGATAGACTGGTCTGGGGCAAGTGGATATATATAGGATGGGAGCTAGTTACAGTGGGCTCTTGTTACTGCCCCGCTGTAAGAGGTGAGCAGGTGAACTGGGTGAAAGGCCTTCAGGAGAGTGTGATACTCACAGAGGCTGAGGTAGATGTGCTTGGTGGAGACTTTAATATAGTTCGAGATATACTGTTAGACAGGATGGATAGAGGACAGGGAGCTGAGGGTCAGAGTGGAGGGCTGGCAGCATAGGAGGAAGTGAAAAGGCTGAGTGCTCTAGTAGATGTAGGCAGAGAGTGCTGGGGAGATAGGAGGGTATACATGCATTGGGCTGGGGGCTCGGGGAAGAGAATTGATTGGATTCTGATGGCCAGCTGCTGGGGCTTGGATGTTTGGAAGTCTCTGGAAGTGGAATAGTGTCCTTGGTCAGATTATTGGGGGCTTTTAGGACAGGGGCAGTTTGGAGGGAGTGGAGATGGGCCTGGACATTGGCACCTCAATTCCTCCTTGTTAGATAATAAGATCTGGTGGGATGGGTGGGCTGTAGATATTCAGCTATAAGTAGAGCATTAGAGACAGGAAGGGACCCCAGTTGATGTTTGGTGGATAAGGATGAAAGAGATGGCCAGGACCTACTGGAGTGAGGCTGGCAAGGAGGCTGGAAAACTGAGGAGGTGAAGGGTGAGATGGGCTACTAGTAGATTGTCTAGGCTCTTGGGGGATTGGGCAAGACTGGTGATATTGGAGGAAGAGGAGGTTGGAGATCAATAAGAGTGAAGAAGGAGGTTGGTGAACTACAACAGATATTGCAGAAGGAGGAAGAGGCGAGAGTGCAGAGCTTGACAGCACAGCTACATTGGTAGGGTTTGGAGGAAGGAGAGAGGCCCTCTAAGTATCTCATGAGAGCCCTTCAGATGAGGAGGGTACAACAAAGGTGGGAGGGGGTGCTTGACTCTGATGGTATACTGGTTCATAGTATACAAAATATTCTTAGATCCTTAAAAATGCACTGGAGTAGATTGTGGAGTGAGAAGGAGGGTGGGGTCAATGCCGATGCCATTGGCCATACATTGGAAAACTGGTACCCCCTACAAGTAGATGGGGTTGGCAACTTGGTGTTGCTAGTCCAAGAAGAGGAGATCTGCCAGGTTCTTGCCATGACAATGCTGGGTACAGCATCTGGGGAGGATAGTTTACCCTGGGACTTCTGGAAGAAGATGATTGGGAACTGGGTGAGATGAAGGAATTGTGTGATTTTATTCTATAGTCTGGGAGATGGGTGGAGGAACAGGATCTGAGGTTGGTGATATTACTTTACAAAAACAAAGGAAGGCGAGAGGACTGGAAGAACTGGAGGCCAATTATACTGCTGAATATGGACAGAAAGTTGGTTACTAAGGTGGTGGTTGCAAGGCTACAAAAGGTGGCCCAGCAAATCTTGGGCATTGAGCAGAGGGGCTTTGTAGGGAGACGGCTCATTAGGGATAGCACAGCCTGGGTACATGGAGTTATTGAAGGGATACAAGCATATGAATTAGATGAGTGCTTGGTCTTTTTGGACCAGAAGAAGGCTTATGATCAGATGAAGTGAGTCTGGCTGGTGAAAGTTTTGGATAGGACTGGGGTTCTGCACTAGTTCTGATCAGTGATGGTCAGTCTACTGGAAGGGAGTAGGGCTGCACTCATATGTAATGGGCATTGAGGGATAGCATTTCTCTTGGGTAGGAGGGTACTACAGAGAGACTTACTGTCCCCCATTCTGTATGCCCTCTCTGTAAGAGGGTTGCTTTTTAGAGTAACTGTTATGTAGTTCTGAAAGAGTTTTCTGGAAGTTCTGGATATTCTAGAAGACCATTTTCTTATAGTCAAGATTAATTTCATATGGAGTACATCCTCTATGCTTATTGATTTCAAGATTGGGTTGATATCTCAACCAAAGTTCTTTTTCAGACTAGTTCTGGATGTTCAGGATTTTCCATATTTCAGAAAGTTCAAGAAACTAAGACCAGCTTAGTTGAATTGGCATATTGCTGCAGACAATACCCAATTAGGAAATTTCATGACAGGGTTAGAAGTGGGACCTAACAGGGAGTAGATTTACTTAAGAGTGATTTGTGGGTTATTAAATAGGTTTATTTGCTATTTATGATATTACTATATTAGGAGTAGTTGTGTGAAGGGATATTGTGGAGAAGTATTCAGAAATATTCTTGTATGTTCAAGTCTGAGATTTTGAGGTCTGGGGGAGGGGGTATTTATACTAGTGAGGGGCTATCTGAGCTATGCTGAATGTGGATGTAGCACTAAGTACCTTGCTGAGTCAGAATGCAGTTACATAGTACAAGTGTGATCTGACATGTCAAGAGATCATCTGACCAACACCTTTCACCAGTACCATTCGAGTGACACAAGACTCAGACAACACTTTTGACAACATCTTCAAGTATTGATGCTATCAAGATAGCAAGCAACATGCATTCTGGTGAGCATACTGGGTAGGGGGGCCCCAGTGCCTTTGACTGGCAACATGTGGGGTGGGGTCAAGGTACTGGTATTGGCATGCTGAGTGCTTTGATGAGGGGATACAGGGCCGGGGGTGGTGGTAGAGGAGGTGCAAGGCTGCAGGGGGGAGGGAGGATGACTTTTGCGGACAAGGTCAGGATGGAAAAGCAGGTGACAGGGCTAAATGGCTGACTGGAGCTGGGGAAGGCGACTGCTGCCATGAGTAGCAAGGAGGCCTCTCTTCTGGGGGGACAGCATAGTGGGGCTGGTGGTGTAGTGGCCAGGGTGGTGACTGCTGATGGCAGTGTGATGGGTAATCTGGAAAAAAATCCAGATGTGACGGCTGATGGGGGACCTGGACAGGGGAGCGGCACGAGACCTGGGGACCTGGCAGATGGTGTAACAGGCCTGGTGGCAGCCCTGTTACTTAAGAAATCGAGATCGGAATTCACCATCACACTGTGCTTCCATGGCTTAGCATTGATGGTGAAGATGGTACTGGGGCTGTTGGTGAGCAAGGTGAAGGGTACAGCCTCGGTTAAGTTTTTGAAGAAGCTGGAGGCAGTCGAGGTGGGGTTTGAAGAGGAAGATTTGCTTCTGGAGGCAGTAGAGAAGGGTGTGGTGGTTGGAGGGATTTCAGTGCCAATGGCGAGGTGTATGCACTGAGATCTCCGGGTGGTTCATCTGGTGATTGCAGACTTGCCAATGGTGAAGAAGGAGGAGGTGAGGAGGATAGTCATGGATATGGTGAAGGAGTATGGTGAGGTGGTCGACATTGGGTTCAGGGTATGGGAGGGGACTGAGCTCAGGACAGGAGATGTGGATGTCCAGCTGAGGCTGTTTAGGATGGAGAATACTGGGAAGGCTAGGGACTGGCCGGTGGCACTAAAGTGGGGCCCAGTAGAGTATAAGGTTTCGAGGGTGAAGGGGTTAGAGGAAGAAGAGGAGGACCTGCTGGAGGCGCTTAAGGACCTAGTGGGGGCTGTGGAGAGGAGGCAAAGGGCTTGGAGGGCTTATGAGGCTAGGACAGTAGTGGAGGTGATCGAGGGCAGGAAGGTGTGAATGGACAAGGTGCTCTGGGAGAAGACAAAGGGGAGACAGCTGCAGAAGGACCTGCTGGTCAGTTTGGATAGGAGGCAAAAGGTGGGGGCTGTGGAGGAGGGCGCTGGAGCAAGTGCTAGCATATGGGCAGAGGCCAGGCAGTAAGGGGGGAAGACAAGGGAGAGTGGGGGACAGGGGCTGGAGGAGGTGGTAGTGGACACGGTGATGGTGGATGATAATCAGATCCAGTATGGTGTTCCTGAGATAGGAGAGGGGGAGTTGGAGGATGTGTCAGAGGATGGTTGGGATGAGTCTGTGTGAATGGAGGAGAGGAAGGAGAGAGAGGAAGATTTGGCACTGGTAGCAGAGGTGGTTGGGGGGGAGAAGTGGCTGTTGAGGGCACTGCAAAATGTAGCAGCCAAGGAACTGGGGGAGATCGACTTCCGGGTGATCAGTGAGGAATTCTGGGGGCAAGAGCTGAGAGGGAAGGAGGTCATGAGGAAGTTGAGGGATGAGATGATGGCAGCTCTTCTGGAGGTGGAGGAGTATGAGGTCACCGAGGCAAGGGAGGCCACACTTTTAGGTATTGCTAATGAAAGGGCAGCTTATCTGTGGGGGCCATGAAAGGGACTGGAAAAGTGGCAGGTGGTGTGCGAGGAGCACCAGGCATCAATAGAGATAGTGGATGGTGAGGACTGTGCGAAATTATTGGCAGCTCTGGATGAACAGCAGAATGTGGAAGATGAGATTGCGGTGGAATGGAACCTAGACCTGGCTGGAGAGGAAGTGAGTATGGAACTGTAGATGTGGGGATATCGACACTCACAAATAATTTGCTATGAATAGTACAACCAACATTTTTTCTTTGAACATCAATGGGCTTAGAGGGACTGGGAGGCGATATATGATTTTTGGATGGCTGAAGAAACTGGAGGCGGATCTCTTCTTACTTCAAGATGTACGGTGTGAGGGGGAGGAAGATGGACTGGAATGGATAAGAGAGTGGGGTGGGGAGGCAATTTGGCAGGGTAAAGTGGGAATCCTGGTTAGGAAGGGGAAAGGGGACATTGCAGACATTGGACATTGGGGTAGTAGATTAGTGTAGGGGATATGGCGGAGGCCTGGATGGAACTCAATTGTGGTGGGATCTTGTTACTGCCCAGCTGAGAGGGGGACCCAAGTGGCGTGGATTGGAGAACTGCAGGATTCTGGGCTCTTGGTTGAGGCTGGGGTGGATTGTCTGAGGGGTGATTTTAATATGGTATGGGAGAGTAGACTGGACAGAACTGATGGGGGATGGGGTATGGCAGGAAGGAGTGGGGGATTGGAGGACTGGGAAGAGGTGGAAAGACTCAGCTCACTGATGGATGCCATGCGACTTCAGGAAGGAGATCAATAGCTATATACTCACTGAGTGGGAGGCCTTGGCACTAGGATTGATTGGGTTCTGACTACTGAGTGTTGGGGCAGTACAGTTTGGGAGATGATAGAGGTCGAGTGGTGCTCTTGGTCAGATCACTGGAGTATTCGGGGAGGTGGGAGGTTTGGAGGGAGTGGAGAGGGGCCAGGACATTGGTATCTGAACTCTTTGCTGCTAGATGAGATGGACCTGTGGAATGCATGGGTGGTGGAGATATGTTCCAAGGTTATTGATTGGAGGCAAGCCGGGATGAGGATTAGAGATAGGTAGCGAAGACTGAAATCTGAAGCTCAGAGGTACTGGGGGGAAGTGGGGAAGGAGCGGGGTGCTCAGTGGAGGAGACAAGTCCGGTGGGCTTCTAGGAGACTAGAAAGACTACTTCTGAATTGGGCTGGGCTTCTGGAGGAGGAGGAGGTACTGGATTGGAAGGCTAAGCAGGCTAAGCTGGAAGTGGTGGAACTGCAGGATTTGATGAGGAAGGAGGAAGCAGTGCAGGCTCAGGCTATGGCGGCAAGACTGAGGTGGCAGGGATTGGAAGAAGGAGAAAGGCCCACAAGGTTTTTGTCCCATCTCCTCCATGCTAGGGGAGCAAGACACCAGTAGGAAGGAGTCCTTAATGATGAGAGAGAGATGGTATTAGGTGTGCAGGGGATCCTTGGCCAGTTGAGCACTTGCTGGAGTAACCTTTGGAGTGAAGAGGATGGAGGGGAGGTGGTGCAGGACATTGAGAGGCATCTGGAAGAGTGGCACCCAAATCCTGCAGCAGGGTTGGGGGATCTTGGCCGACCGGTTTTGGGAGAGGAGATCCTTCAAGTTCTGGCATCAACAACCCTGAGAACGGTGCCTGGGGAGGATGGATTGCCTTGGGACTTTTGGAAACGTATGGCATCCATAGAGGAGGCTCTTGAGGAGATGTCGCTGATGTGTGATGCCATCATCAGTACTGGAGAGTGGATTGGAGGGCAGCAGTTGGGGCTGGTATCCCTGCTGTACAAGGACAAAGAGCGTAAGGAGGACTGGAAGAATTGGAGGCCAATTATGTTACTGGATATGGACCGCAAGCTGGTCATCAAAATCCTGGTGGTGAGGCTACAGGGTGTGGCCCAACAGGTACTAGAGAAGGAGCAGCGAGGCTTTGTTGGAGGCCAGCTGATCCAAGATGGCACGGCATGGGTTCAAGGTATCATTGAAGGTGCTAGGGCTGTAGGAGTGGATGGCCGCTTGGTCTTTCTGGACCAGGAGAAGGCCTATGATAGGGTTCAGAGAGTGTGGCTGGAGAAAGTACTGGAGTACATTAGAGTACCAGTGAGTATGTATCGGTCGCTTATTGGACTACTGGAAGGGAGTAGGGCTGCGATTCTGGCAAATGGATACAGGGGGGCCTCTTTCCCCTTAGGGAGGGGAGTGCCGCAGGGTGATCTATTGTCACCTATCCTTTACACCTTCACTTTGGAGCCATTGTTGGATTGGATCCAATGTGGAGTTGGTGGACTAAATATCCTGGGCATCAATTGGAAGGTGGGGGCCTTTGCAGATGATATGGTGGTTGGGTTGGGTTCGGTGGCTGATGTGGCTATGCTCAAGGAGACAGTTGAGTGGTATAAGAGGTGTTCGGGAGCGAAACTCAACTGGCACAAGTGTGAGACAATGGTCCTTGGGGAAGGAGTCATAGGGGGGGACATCATTGGAACAATTGTCCTGGCTGGAGGAGTGGTATGGTACTTGGGTATCTACTTCTCGGTGTATGGCTCTTTACTTCCCAAGGAGTGGTGGGAGCGCAAGCTGGTAGAATAGGGGAAAGTACTGACAAGTTGGGGTAGTAGACAGGTGTCGCTGGTGGGGAGGGTAACTGTTCTGAATGTATATTGGATGCTGAAGCTTTGGTATCTGGGCTACCATTTGGACTTCCCTAAGTGGGTGGTTAAAAGGCTTCTCAAGATGGCCTGCTCTTGGCTCTGGGCTGAACACAGGAGTCAGATTGGTTGGGAGGTGCTAGCATTTCCTGTGGATCATGGAGAACTTGGCCTGGTGGACTTCTCCAAGAGGCTACTCTGCTTGAGGGCATGGTGGATGAAGAGGGCCAGTGAGTTGAGAGGAGGAGAATGGGTGCCTCTTATGCAGCATTTGTAGGAGGTGAGAGTGTCACCAAGGGGTGGCTCTGGTGATCTACTGTCCTTGGTGGCCTTGGATGGTAGCCAGAGGATACAGTACAAAGGATTCTGGTGGAGAGTGGTAGATGGAGTCCATTGCATTGGGATCCATTGGCAAGGTACTGAAGGGGATGAGGACTGGGGTCCGGAGATGTGGAGGTGGGACAGGCTCTTGTTGGGAGAGAATCTGGTCGAGGACTTCTGCTTAGAGGAGGGTATGGAGTGCCTTAGGGGTCTGAGACAGGACCTTTGGCCAGAGACCTAGCAAGGGGCTGGGATCGGAGAGAGATGGGACTGGGCAGACATCTGGTCTTGGATCAAGGTTGTGTCAAGGTGGCTCCTGCCAAAACTCTGAGTAGCATGGTGGAGGTTGTTGCAGCGAAATGTGATGCTAAACTTTAAGGCTGGTCATCTGGTGGATGGCAGGGTCTTTGATTGTGAGGAGTGTCATAATGTAGGGCAGGAGGGTGGAGTGGTGCAGACTCCTGAATATTGGCTGGGGGAGTGTAAGAGTATGGAGAATTTTTGGAAGGTAGTTGGGGAGAGATTGGGAGTGCCAGCACCTAACCCTGAGGTGGGTGGGTGGTGGGCAGCACTGCAGTCAAGGCTGGTGGGGGGGGTGGAGAATGAGTGGCTGATGGTTGGTTGGGCTGTTGTAATATAGGTGGGGCTCACAGAACACTGGCAGAGCATCTTTGAGAAGGGCCCTCGGAGGCCTGTGAGACTGAGGGTAGTGAGGTGGGAGGAGCTGATGCTCGAGCTCTTCAAGGCATGGTGGATTGGTTGGGGCCCCAAGAGGGAGAGACGTGAGGAACTAGTAAGGAGAATTATAGAGAAGAGTGGGGGTAGAGTTGTGGTAAAGGTGGATGGAGTATTATTGGTGGGAACTAGAGAGGGGGGGAGTCCCTGTGGGATAGGTTGAAGGCATAGGCTATATCAATATTACTATAGATGTCAGTTAATAAAGGGAGTCCAAGTGACTATAAAA
>RBNI01003795.1:0-15195 GCA_003990745.1 Jimgerdemannia flammicorona
CCCCCACATCTTCTCGATGGAAGACCACTTTGTCAACCACCATCTCCACCCTCCCACCACTCTGGCTACAGATCTCTTCTATCAGATGGTGATGTCACCCACCCTGGGGACCCCAACCCACCCATCACCCAGTTAGAAGATCACCCATCAACTCTTCCCACCTTGCCAACTTCTCCTGTATCTCTATCTGTCGCCCTTCCTCAAAAACAAACAGCCAATACCCAGCCAACCCTACCCATACTACAATCACCCACCCTACAGTGAGTCACCCATTGCCAATGCCTCCCACTAGTCTAGATCTCAAATCCTCCCAGCAATCTCGCTTGCCATCCAGCCTCCTTTCTATACTCAGCCTATTCCCTATAGCTATCTAAAAGTCTCCCAACACCTCACACTCATCCAGCCAATATTCCAGTGTCTGTACAAAACCCCCAGCTTGCTCTATATTATAATACTCCTCACAATTCAATCAGCCACCATCCACCAGATGCCTAGTATAGAAATTCAATATAATATTCCTTTATAGCATTCACCACCATACTACCCAGAACTTGGGAGGAAGCCACCACCACACCTCAGCACTCCAGGCCCAGATTCCTGCCCAGTCCCACTTCTCATCAATCCCCACTGTCTGCCAACTGCTTGGCTAAAGATTCCAGCCAAGTCCCTGCTGACACTCTACTCTATCACCAATATCAAACTCAGCAAGTAGAATCCCTTCTAGTAACAGTCTGTCCTACTATTACATAGCAGGGCCCTACACCTCCTCTCCCTCATTACCTTGCCAGCACAGACCTATCTAGTGTACTCCATCCACCACCCTCCATCAGAAGCCTTTATATTATAGCTGTTGGCTTCCATTCAGCCCCACCAGAGATAGCAAGTCTCCAGAGGACCCCCAGAGTGAGAATCTCATTTCTCACACCTTCTGTATCAGTGGAACCCAACCTCCCCCTTGTAGTTCAACTGCCCTTTTCAACCACCAAGCTCGCAGACAGTATAACCTCCTAGGGAAATCCACAAGACCAAGGCCTCCCCTAACCACCAGTTCTACAAGGGTATCCCAACTAATCTGCGACCTTCTACCTGCCCAAATCTAATCCTGAGCCATCTTCATCAGTCTCTTCACCACCCAGGCTGGAAAGTCCAAGTAATATGCTACATGCTACAACTTGGAGAACCAGTACACATTCAGGATCAATACTCACCCCACCAGGGAGATGTGACAACCCCCCCAACCTCACAGTACCTCTCCCCAAATGACCATCTTCCTCTCCTACCACACCTGAGACAAGACTGATCCATAAACAGAAAGGAAGATATCAAGATATCACACCACCTCTCCTGTGGAGACAATTGTTCTAATGACATCCCCTCCCACCAAACCATTCTCCAATACCAATGTCTCACACTTATGCCAGTTGAGTTTTGCCCCAGAGTGTGCCTCATACTATTCCACTGTGTCCATAAGTGCCTCAACATCCACCACTGATCCAAGACCAACTATCATATCATCTGCAAAGGCCCCCACCTTCTACACTACACTATATACAGAGAGCCCAGCCACCCTCTGACAGATCTTATCTATCAAAGGTTTTAGTGAAAGAGTATAAAGAATAGGGGACAGCAGGTCTCCTTGAGGAACTCCTCTCCCCAAGGGAAATGCCAAATCCCTGTGGCCATTGCACATCAGTGCTGCCCTACTGCCCTCTAACAAACTCAACATAGAGGTCTGAAACTGTAGTGGGACACTAATTCTGTCCAGTATCTTGCCCAGCCACACCTGCCACACATAGTCATAGACCTTCTCCTGGTCCAAAAAGACCAGTCTACCATCCAGCCCACAGGCCTGAGCCCCTTCAATGATGCTATGTACCCAGGCAGTTCTATCTCTGATAAGTCTACCTCCCACAAAACCCTGCTGCTCCTCATCCAGCACCTGTTGAGCAACCCTCTGCAGTCTTGCAACAATCACTTTTGTCACCAACTTCTAGTCCATATCCAAAAGCATGATTGGCCTCCAATTCTTCCAGTCCTCTTACCTACTCTTATCTTTATACAATAAGGCCACCAACCCCAAGTCCTGCTCTCTAACCCACTCTCCATATAGAAGAACATGGTCACAGAGGGCAGCCATCTCTCCTAGCATTCCAGAGACCTTTGCCATCTTCTTTCAGAAGTCCCAAGGTAACCCATTCTCCCCAGGTGCTGTCCCAAGCTTAGTAGCTGCAAGGACCCTCTGGATCTCCTCCTCTTGGACTGGTAAGATCAAGTCACCCAGGCCCTCTATCTGTGGTGGTTCCCACTCCTCCAGCATAGCTCCAATTGCCTCTTCATCAGCACCCCCTTCTTCCTCACTCCACAGACCCCACCATCGCTCCTTCAATATCCCCAAGATCTGTTGTATGCTATGCACCAAATCCCCCTTGGCATTCAAGACCCCATCCCACTGATGTCACACTCTCCTAGCTTTGAGAAGCCTAGACAAGTACCTAGTAGGTCTCTTTCTCTCCTCAAGCCCCTGCCACCATAGCCTAGCAGCCATTCCTCACATTTGAGTCTCCTCCTTCTCTCTCAATACCTGCTATAGTTTCACTACCTCCAATCTCACCTGCTCAAGCCTCCAATCCTCTACCTTATCAGAGACAAGCAAATCAGCCCATTCCATCTGCACTCTCATCAGCCTATTAAAAGCACACTAGATATACCTCCTCCTCTGTCTCCCAGCCTCTCTACCAGCTCCTCCCCAATATGCCTTTGTAGCCTCTTTCAACCTCATCCAATAGACACCTACAGACAGACCCTCCTGCCTCCAGATAGGAACCTTTACCTGGATGTCCTCTACCCATGAGTCCCACAACCCCTTCTCAGCCAGCAGGGAGGAGTTAAGGCACCAATGTCTGGGTCCATCTCCACTCCCCCCAAACTGCCCCTACCCTAACAGTCCCTAGTGATCAGACCATGGGCACTACACTACCTCCAAAGTCTTCCAGACATCAGCACCCCAACATTCAGCTATTAAAATCCAGTCAATCCTCATGCCTAACCCATTCACTCAATGGGTGTAGACCCTGTTGTCGCCCCACCATGTTCAACCTCTATCTCCTAAAGAGCTAAGATTTTCCACCTCCTCCCATGTATCCAGACCACCACTCCTCTCACCAGCATTCTTCCCTCCATCAGTTCTATCCAGTTATGGATCTCGAACCATATTAAAATCACCACCAAGAACATTGACTCCTTCCTTCACAAGAATACCCTCCTCTAACAGCTCCTTAATCCATGCAATCCTCTTACCCCTAACTGCCAGGCAGTAGCAAGAGCCCACCCTCACTGATTCCCACCCTGGCCAATACCATTCTCCTCAGACCAAGCGATCACTCCAGCTCCTAATTCCCCCCAAATCTCCTCTACCCTTCTTCACCAGAATTGCCACCTTTCTAAACCAAGCAGTAGCCCCACCCCATTCCTTAGACCACTCCACTCAATCATCTTCATCCTCACACTGTACATCTTGCAGTAAAAAGAGATCAGCCTCCAAACTCTTGAGCCAAGTAAAAATGTTCTTACACTACTCAGATCTCCATAGCCCATTCACATTTAGAGAGAAAATGATAGTTGTACTATTCATAAGAAATATTGTTATATATCAACTCATCCTCTAAAAATCCACATTTAAGTCCTCCTGTACCAAGTCCAAGACATATTCCACATTCAGTTCCCTCTTCACAGCCTTCTGTGTCTCCAACCCTCTCAGAAGTTCAACCATTGCCCCATCCTCTTTCTCCTCAAAGTCCTCTCAATACTCCAGACAGGCCTCCTGCCAGAGCTGCAAACCATGATGCTCTGCCCAATAGCAGACAGCCCTCTCACCTATAATAACCACCATCTCTGCCTTCCTCACCTCATCAACCTCATATCCCTCCTCTTCCAGGAGAATTGTAAGAATCTCCACCTTCAGCACCTCCACTACTCCATCTCCTTGCAGAATCCATGCCCAATACTCCTCAGATATTATATATAGGTCTACTTCTCTCAATGCCTCAGCCGCAAGATTATCCATTACCTTTCTCATCTACAGCAGGTTCCCTACCTTCTTCCCTCCAGAAGTCCCAGACTGCCCTGCATCCAGCATCATAGTATCATCTCTTACACTGGCAGTCTCATCCCACTCCTCCTCTGGGACATCCACTAGCTCATCCTCACCAACTGCCACAACCTGGTCTCCTTTCATCACATCTGGGACCCCAAAGTGAACTTGCTGGGCCCCCTGCATTAGCACATCCTCTGCCACCCCTCTCTTCCCCACCAGGCCCCTTCTGATAAGTGGGGGGGGAGTGCTATCCAAATCCTCCTCCCAAACTTCAAAGGTACTGTCAGCATAGGGATCCTTGCCCAGCACCTTCCCAGCTCCTTCCTCGGTCACCACCACCTCCTCTCTTTCTTTGCTAGCCCATACACTAGCCTCAATACCTCTAGACTCCTCAGCCCCTTCCACCTTCCTCTTTGCCCCTCCTTTCATACTCGCCAAAAGTTCCCTCTACCTCTTGTGCCCCTGGGCCTGCTCCCACTGCCTTCTGTCAGTACAGATACATTTCCCATCCATCACCTCCAGATGTGTTGACTTCTCAAACAGCTTTCAGGCTTTTGCCCTCTTCTCCACAGTGCCACTCAGCTCCTCCAGAGCCTCTAACAAGTTCTCCTCCTCCTCTTCACTCTCTTTCACTCTTGACACCTTACAGATAAAAGCCCCCCACATCAACACTGAGGGCCAGTTGTTCATCTTCCCCATGGCCTCCTTCCCTGCTAGCCAAATTCTGACATTGATGTTGTCTGTCCTGAATATGGTCCCCTCTCACAACTGGAAGCCAATGTCCACTACATCCCCATACTCCACCATCACCTCCTCCACCCTCTTCCTGGTCTCCTCCTTTGTCACTATAGGCACCCCCCTCACCAGAAGCTGCACCACCCTAGGGTCCCACCTCAAGCACCACACCATGGAGACCACTACTTCTCCAATCACTACACCAGTCTTCAGGATCTCGTCCAGTGGGCTACCTCCTCAAAGCCCACCTCAACCCCTTCTAGACCCTTCAGAAACTTCACTGAGGCTGCTCTAGCCATCTGCTTCGAAATAAGCCCCAGAACCATCCTCACTGTCACTGCCAAGCCCCAGAAGTACAAGGTGGCCACAAACTCTGAGATCAATTTCTTGAGTAATGGTGCCACCACCAGCCCCATTACACTATTGGTCAGGTCCTCCTTCCTCTTCAGGCCCATCTGCCTAGCCCCCACACTAATAGTTACATCTGGATTTTTTTCCAGATTCCCCATCACACCACCATCAGTAGTCCTGCCATTACCCCCAGCAGCTACTCCACTACCTCCACCTCCCACCGATGAAGGCCCAGCTCCCCCAGCATTCCCAGCCTTCTGCTTCCCCTTCCCACCTGTCTGCCCACTGTGGGCTCCCATCGACCATCCCCCAGTCTGCAGTGTGTCCGCAAAGCTCCTTCCCTGCTGCCCTCCAATTCCCCCACCAGTGCCTCCTCCACTGTCCAAGCTGCCCTGCCCACTTGAGCCACCAAAAGACCCCATTCCCAGTCCATACCCTCTTCTGACATGTTGCCAGTCGAAGGCCCCAGGTCTGCCTGACCTAGTATGCATATCGGCTTATTTGCTGGTTGATATTGCCTTAATATCTTTCTCCAATAAATGATGTGAAAGTGTGTTGTAAAAGTGTGTGTAACATGAATTGTAGTGGAGAAAGATGATCTGGGTTGTTTGTGGGGGTCCTGCTCAACTCTTGCAGTTGCTCTCTATCTGCTGACACATCTGAAGCCACATCCACCAGCTCATCCTTCTCTGCAACCTTCTCCAAATATACTACCTCACTAGCCTCAGGGTACTCCCAATGGACATTTGCCACTCCAGCCATATAGGTGTCCTTTACCTGAGTCTCTGACACCACTTTGATATTATCCTCAAAGCTCCCTTCTCCCACCTCCTCCTTATCTGCCCACTTCCCTCTCACTGGTACATATGCTGAGCTCTCTACACCACCCAGCTAAGAGAAGAACACCTCTGCTGCTTCCACTCCTTCTATCTGATTCTTGGCTACCTTTACTCTCACCTTCTCTTCCACTGCTGCCCTCTAAAGAGCCATCTGCAGATGTTCTCAATTCCCTTTCCTCTATCTCTTCTGCTTGCCATCTGCCTGAACCCAGACCCAATTCTTGGCAAACTCTTCCTACTTCCTCTTATGCAACTTCTTTGCAGCCTCTCTCTCCTCCAGAGTAATTGCCAACTCTTCCTCCTCTTGTTCTACTCCTTTCCTCCTCCACACCTTGCACTCTTGCCCTCTAACTCAAATCCCCTCAGGCCAATCTCATCTCAGCCCAGTTGCCTTCTTGCTTTCTAATCACAGCATCATCTCACAGTTATCATTCCTCAATTTGGTGCCCTCCCAGAACATGAACCCAAAATCCACTATCTCATCATAGCTACTCAGTGCCTCCACCACTATCTCCTTGGTCTTCTGTCTGCTCAGAGTTAGCAGCCTCTCTACCACCAGCTGAACAGTATGCAGGTCCCACCTCAAACACCTCACTATCCCAATTTGGACACCCTTGACAGTCAGTCCTTTCTCTAGTGCCTTCATCATTGTATCCTTCTCCACAAATCCAATTTCCACTATCTCTACCAAAGAGATGAACTTCAAGGATTCAGCCCCAGTCACTTCCTCCCCCACCAGCCTCAGAACCTCTCTAGCTAATATTGCCAATTTTAGGAAGTTCACCAAAACTGCCCATGTCGATACTGACTTGTAAAAGAAGGGCTTTACCACCAGCTCACCTATTCCAGCTACCAGAGTTACCTTCTTCTTGATCCCAGAAACATCAGCAGTTGCCTCACCAGCTATCACTGTACCACCAGCAGCCCTCTCCCCAGTCATTGGCCCAGCCCTAGAAGAACCAGTCTCCAACATCACACTACCAGACCCCCTGCCCCCTGCCAGACACTTGACCCATCACCTGACCTATCACCTGACCCCTCCTCCTGTCAACACTACACCCCCTCTGTCTCACCCCCAAGGGCCTGGCTGCAGCTCTCCTGCTTCTTACTACAGTACATCAGGCCTCAATTCTACTAGATCTCCCCTGACCACCAGCTCCTCCAGCAGCCACATCAGTCTTTGCAGTAGCTGCAAAGCTCTTAAGAAGGCCCAGACCAGGCCTCCTCCTCTCTAGATACTCAGAGCTAGAGAAACCTTAACTAGCCATTTTACTAAAACTTGATGGTTTTTGCTGAAACTTAATGTGCCTTGTAGATAAACTCCCACCATATGATGTACACCAGTGTGATCAAAATAAAAACTTGAAAACATATTATCTTTCACTGAAAGATGTCTATGTGGCTTAGCTTAATCTGAGTGATTTGAGCAAAAGAAGTCCCTGTTTACCTGTACTCTCAAGGTATACTGTACTCTTAAGGTATACCATACTCTCAAGGTACACTATACCCTCAAGGAATATTTGCTATAGATAGCAATCTATAGTTAGTAACATAGTAATCAGTAGCAACTATAACTATATAAAATACCCCAGAGATAAGAGTGAATAAACCTTAGTCTGAATTGAATCCAAAGCAAAAGTCAAGTCTGTCTACTACACTTTGAGAGGAACTCTACAGTCTCTGCTAGGAGATTTTGAGCAAAGCATTCCTTTCTACTCTGATCCACTTTCTAATACAAAGAAGAGTTTGTTACATTTTTGATTCACTTATCAGATAAGTCTGAAGAATCCAAGTTTGCCACCAAAGTTTAAGAAAGAGCTTTGCCACTATTTCAAGTGATCTGCATTCTCAAAGAACTCATAGAAACCTTGTCACCAAAGTCAGTCTATTGATACAACTTTGCAGTAGAGTCAGTCTACAATATGACTCTATATAAATAAAGCCATTCTTTGATATAACTTGCTAAGAATTCATAATATCTGAAATATTAGTTTATTTCTAGTGAGCCCAATTTAGAGAACCCACTGTCAGTATTATTTTCAGTAAGCTACTGATTCAGGAAAAACCTGCACTATCTTCTATTCCCAGTGAGCCTAGTATAGAAGAATCTATAATATTCAAGAAGTCTGCCAATTTAGGAGAATCTGCACCAAATCAAGTTATCCACCAAATCTATATAAAGAATATTACTAAAATCATCCTATATAAAGAATCCACCATACTATACAGAGATTGTCATACTATATAAAGATCATTATGCAGAAATTACATACTTTTGAAACCAAGATTATTGTGCTAAGATCATCATGCTATACAGAGAAATCACTCACCACTCAAGAAGGAAAGCTGTTAAATTATCAGACCATGCTATATCCAAATCGCCACTATACCCAGAGAACCATCTCAATTAGAAAATTGATACCCAAATTACTCACAGATATCCAGCTTTGATCATTATACCACTGAACACCAAGAATATTTTATGTATTGCTTTTAACAAAGTAACTGAGGGCTCAAGCTAAACTATATCAACCCCCAACCTTATAATTTGCCTCCATTGAGCCAGGTATATTATACTATCTTGGAATCACTAGGACCCAAAAATCTACTACTATAGTCACTTAGGATTTCTAGACTATATCTCACCCCCTGCAGTAAGAGCAGTAGCTACTAAGTAGATTGTATCTGATAGATACTATCTGTAACAGTTCTAGTTTCTTTAAGAGGAAGTAGCTAAATCTGGAAGTTCTGGTTGACCTAAAGTAGCTCAAAGAGATACTTAGAGGTTCAAGTGTTCTTGAAGGATTTCTGAGAGAAAATATTCTGAGCTTTATTCAGACAGAAAACAAGGATATTTATACATAATCTTAAAGAAAGATCTGGAAAGATCTTGGAAAGAAAGAGAAATGCCAAGAAATAGGTTCTTGGCAAAGCTGACTAATATAGTTCTATAATATTCTAAGAAGTTCTATTTAGCTATAATAAGATCCTTAGTGCTAAGAAAAGACAAGAGTGTTCTAGTGGTGTCTGGGCACTGAGAGAAGGTTTCCAAGTAAGTAGAAGGTAGCAGAACATAGTAGAATATTCAAGAAATAATAAGAAAAGACTAACTAAAAAGATGTAAAAATGTACTAAGACTAAACATAACTGCAAAATTGTTATATATCTCTCTCTTTAAGAATCAAAATTCTTGTTGAGTTCTTAGATAACACCAGACTAGATATACTTAACCAAAATTTCTCAAACTTGTATTGGTGTATTGGTGGAGATTATCCATCCTCCAGAGCAGGACAGCATCTTTCTCCACTATTACTCACATAATACAAACTTCAAAATATACTTTTGACCCATTTATTGGAGAAAGATACTAAGGTTATAGCAATTAACAAGCAAGCAGACATGTGTACCAGATTGGGTAGATCTGGGGCCTTCAATTGGCAATATGTCAGATGAGGGTATGGGCTTAAGATGGGGTCTTTCAGTGGTCTAAGTGGGCAGGGCAGCTTGGGCAGTGGAAGCAGTACTGGTAGAGGGGCCAGAGAGCAGAAGAGAAGGAGCTTTATAGATATGCTGAAGGCTGGAGATTGGTCAGTAGGAGCTCATAGTGGGTAGACAAGAGGGAGGGGGAAGCAGAAGGAAGGAGGAGTTGAAGGTGCTGGACCTTAGCTGGTAGGAAGAAGGGCTGGTGGAGTAGCTGATGGGAGTAGAGATGAGACTGCTAATGGTGGTATGACTGGGAATCTGGAAAAAAAATCCAGATGTGACTATTGATAGAGAGGCTGGGCAGATGGGCCCAAAGTGAAAAGAGGATCTGACTGATAGTATGACAAGACTGGCAGTGGTACCATTACTCAAGAAGTCAATCTTGGAGTTTGTAGCAACCTTGTGCTTCCAGGGCTTAGCTATAATGGCAAGAATAGTTCTGGAGATTATCATAGAGTAGGTGGCTGGGGCTGCCTCAGTGAAGTTCTTGAAGGGACTGAAGAAAGTTGAAGTGGGTTTTGAGGAGGTGGGTCTACTGGAGGAAGCATTGAAATCTGGAGTGGCTGTTGGTGAGGTGGTGGTCTCTATGGTATGGTGTTTGAGGTAGAACCCTAGGGTAGTTCAGTTATTAGTAAAGGGGGTACCTGTAGTAATGAAGGTTGAGACTAGGAGGAGGGTGGAGGAGGTGATGGCAGAGTATGGCAATATGGTCAATATTGGTTTCCAGATGTGAGAGGGGATCACTTTCAGGACAGGAGATGTGGACATCAGGATTAGACTGACTGGGAGAGAGGCCATGGGGAAGACAAGTGACTGGCCTTTGGTAATGATGTGGGGGACTTTCATCTGTAAGGTATTGAGAGTGAAAGAGAGTGAAGAGAAGGAGGAAAACTTGTTAGAGACTCTAGAGGAGATGAGTAGAGCAGTAGAGCAGAGAGTAAAGGCCTGGAAGTTGTATGTATAGTTGATATATTTGGAGATTGTAGATGGGAAACATATTTGCACTAACAAGAGGCAGTGGGAGAGAGCTCAAGGGTACAAGAGGTAGAGGGAGCTGCTAGCAAGCATGGAAGGAGGGGTGAAGATGAATTCTGGGAGCACTGAGAAGTCTGAGAGTATAGAGGTGAGTGTTTGGGCTAGTAAGAGAGGAAGAGATACAGAGGAGGGCCTGGATGGGACTGAGAAGATAATGTACAAAGATCCATTTGCTAATAGTACATTCAAGGTCTGGGAGCCAGTCTTGGAAGACACTCCTCCTCTAGTCAGGCAAGACCCTGCTATGAGAGGTCAGGCAGCTGAGGATGAGCTGATGCAGGATACTCAGTGAGTACACTTTGGAGTTTCTGGCATGGCAAAAGGAGGACAGGTGGTGGTGGTAGGTGAGGATGAGCTGGTGGATATCCCAGAGGAGGGGTAGGATAAGGCTACAAATGTAGGGATAGATACCATGATACTGGATGTGGGAAGGCCAGAGATGCCAGGAGGGAAGGAGGTGAGAAACCTGCTGTAGATGAGCCAAGTGATGGATAATCTTACAGCTGAGGAGTTGGGGGAAGTAGACCTGAGAGTAATGAGTGAGAAGTATTGGGTGTAGATTCTGCATAGAGATGGAGTGGTAGAGATATTGAAGGTGGAGGTACTTGCTATTTTTCTGGAGAAGAAGGGATATAAGGTTGATGAGAAGAGGAAGGCTGAGCTGGCAGTTGTTGCTAGTGAGTGGGCTGCCTACTGTTGGATAGAGAGACATGGTTTACAACTCTGGCAGAAGACATGCCTGGAGTATCATGAGGACTTCAAGGAAAAAGAGGATGGGGAGATGGCTGAGCTTCTGGTTGGGCTGGAGGCAAAGACAGCTGAAGAGGAGGAACTGGCTACTGAATATAACTTGGACTTGGTGTAGGAGAGGTTGAATACAGATTTGTAGAGGAAGGGCTTGATAATTAACATTATTCTTTATAAATAGTACAACTAATATTTTCTCTCTGAATGTGAATGGGTTAAGGGGATCTGGGTGGTATAAGAACATTTTTACTTAGCTTAAAGGATTGGAGGCTGATCTCTTTTTACTGCAGAATGTATAGTTTGAGGATGAAGAGGATCAGGCAGAGTGGACTAGAGAATAGGGAGGAGCTATAGCTTGAATTAGCAAAGTGGTGATTCTGGTAAAGAGGGGTAGAGGAGATTTGGGTGGAATCAGGAGCTGGGGGGACTGTTTGGTCTAGGGAGAATGGCATCAACCTGGGTGGGAGCCAGTGAGAGTAGGCTCTTACTACTGCTCTACAGCTAGGGGTGAGCAGATTGTATGGATTAGGGATCTTTTGGAGGAGGACATTCTCTTGGAGGAAGAAGTAGATGTTCTGGAAGGTGACTTTAATATAGTGGGGAATCTTAGATTGGATAGAACTGATGGAGGGAGGAGTGTGGGTGGGAGGAGTGATAGTCTGGATACTTGGGAGAAGGTGGAGACCCTTTACTTCTTAGGAGATATGGGCAGATCACAGTGGAGAGAAAAGAGGGTCTATACACACTGAGTGAATGGACTGAGTATGAGGATTGACTGGATTTTGATAGCTGAATACTGGGGCATAGATGTCTGGAAGACTCTGGAGGTGGAATGGTGCCTGTAGTCTCATCACTGGAGACTATTGAGATAGGGGCAGTTTGTGGAGAGTGGGGACAGACCCAGACATTGGCATCTTAACTCCTCTCTGCTGGCTGAGAAAGTATTATGGAATCTGTGAATTGAGGACATCCAGGTGAAGATTGCCAGCTGGATACATGAGGGTTCATCAGTGGATATCTGGTGGATGAAGTTGAAAGAGGCTGTGAGGGTTTATTGGGGAGGAGTGGGTAGGGATACTGGGAGGCAGTGAAGAAAAAGAGTAAGGTATGCTTTAAATCAGTTAATTAGATTATAGATGAAATAGGCAGATTTGATATCTTCTGGAGAGGTGGGTGATTGGAGGTTGGAGTGTGCAAAATTGAAGGTGGTAAAGCTGCAACAGATACTGAGAGAGGAGAAGGAAATATGTATGTAAGGAATGACAGCTAGGCTGAGATGGCAGGGGCTTGAGGAGAGGGAGAGGCCTACTTGGTACTTGTCAAGACTCCTCTAGGCTAGGAGGGTGTGACATTGATGGAATGGGGTCCTTGATACTGAAGGGAAAATAGTGTATAGTATATAACAGATCTTAGGATACTGAAGGAGAGGTAGAGAGACTTGTGGAGTGAGGAGGAAGGGGGTGTAGATGAAGAGGCAATTGGAGATATGCTGGAGGATTGAGAACTACCACAAGTAGAGAGCCTTGATGACTTGGTCCTACCAGTCCAGGAGGAGGAAATCCAGAGAGTCCTTGTAGCAACTAAGCTTGAGACAACACCAGGAGAGAATGGATTACCTTGGAACTTTTGGAAGAAGATGGCAAAGGTCCCTGGAGTATTAGGAGAGATAGCAGCCCTCTGTGACCATGTTCTTCTGAAGGATGAGTGGATTGGAGAGCAGGACTTGGGGTTGGTGGCATTGTTATACAAAGACAAGGGGAGGAGAGAGGACTGGAAGAACTAGAGGCCAATTATGCTTCTGGATATAGACAGGAAGATGGTGACTAAGGTGATTGTTGCAAGGCTACAGAAGATTGCCCAACAGGTGCTGAGTGAGGAGCAGTGGGGCTTTATAGGAGACAGGCTTATCAGAAATGGAACAGCCTGAGTTCATGGCATCATTGAAGGGATGTGGGCTTGTAGATTGGATGGAAGACTGGTCTTTTTGGACCAAGAGAAGGCCTATGACTGAGTTTGGCAGGTGTGGCTGGGCAAGTGCTGGATAGAATTGGTATTTATTCATGATTTTGAGCTTCTATGTTGAGTTTGTTGGTGGGCAGTAGGGCAGCACTGATGTGTAATGGTCACCAGGGTCTGGTATTTCCTTTGAGAAGAGGAGTTTCTCAGGAAGATCCACTGTCTTCTATTCTTTATGCCCTTTCATTAGAATCTTTAATGGATAGGATATGACAGAAGGTGGCAGAGCTTTCTATGTATAGTGTGGTGTAGAAGGTGGGGGCCTTTGCAGATGATATGGTGGTTAGACTTGACTCAGTAGTGGATTTTGAGGTACTTAAGGAGGCAGTGGAATGGTATGAGGCATACTCTGGAGTGAAACTTAACTGATATAAGTGTGAGACAATGGTGCTAAGGAACAGACTAGTGGGAGGGGATATCATTGAAACAATTGTCTCTATAGGAGAGGCAGTATAGTATCTGGGTATCTTTCTTTCTGTATATGGTTCTGTCTTGCCACAAGTGTGGTGGAAGAGGAGAGTGGCCATTTGGGGGGAGGCTCTTAGAGGGTAGAGAGGTCGCCACATCTCCCTAGCTGGCCAGGTATCAATCCTGAATGTCTACTGGTTCCCCAAGCTATGGTATGTTGCTTATCATTTGGACTTTCCAGCTTAGGTGGTGAAGAGACTGATGAAACTGGCTAGAGATTATATTTGGGCAGGGAGGTGGTCTCAGATCAGTTGGGACACTCTTGCAACACTGGTGGTTTGGAGAGGACTAGGCCTAGTGGATTTTCCTAAAAGGCTGTATTACCTGTGAGCTTGGTGGTTAAAAAGAGCTGTTGAACTGTAGGGAGGAGATTGGGTGCTACTGATGCAGAAGGTATAGGAGATGAGATTCTCTTTACAAGAGTTCTCAAGAGATTTGCTATTTCTGGTGGATCTGGATGGGAGCTGACAACTTCAGTATAAGGGCTTCTGGTAGGGAGTGGTAGATGAAGCACACTGAATAGATCTGTATTAGCAAAGCAATGAGGAGAAGATGCTGTGGGGTCCAGCTATGTGGCAGTAGGACAGACTGCTTCTAGAGGGTATTTCACTTACTGAGTTTAATATTGGTAATGGAGTGGAGTGTCAGCAGAGACTTGGTCAGGATCTTTGACCAAGTAGTTGGCAGGCTGTGAGGATTGGTAAGGAGTAAGACTGGGCAGGAGTCTGGTTATGGAGTGCTGAGGTACAGAGGTGGCTTCCTCCCAGGTTCTGGGTAGTATGGTAGCAGATGCTATAGAGAAATATCATGTTGAATTTCCATGCTGGGTATCTGATAGAGGGTGGACAATTAGATTGTGAGAAGTGCTACAATGTGAGACAAGTTGGGGGATTTGAATAGATGTCAGAACATTGACTGGGAGAGTGTGAGGTTATGGGGGACTTTTGAATAGCAGTAGGGGACTGGCTAGATGTGAAGAAGAGACCAGATAGAGAGAGAGATCACTGGGAGGATTTGAAATCTCAGTTAGTGGGTGGTGTGGGCAATGGATGGCTTATGATAGGGTGGGTTTTAGCTATATGGATAGGGCTGGCTGAACATTGGCTCTTTGTTTTTGAGGAGGAATAACAGATAGGTATACAGAAGAAGTTGTTAAGATGAGAGGGGTTGATGGGAGATTTGCTGACAGAGTGGTGGGTTAGTTGGGGTCTCCAGAGTGGGTGACATTGCTATCTGGTAGAAGGGATCTGTAAATAGAGTAGTGGGCAGGTGGTAATGGTAAATAACAAGGTAGTCTTTTATTGAGAGAGGGTGGGGGGGCCCTAGGGGAATCAGATAGGAGTGGGTACAGTATATTTTATAGAGGATAGATGGGTGTATTAATAAAGAAAAGAGTCCAAGTGACTATAAAAAAAAAAAAAAAAAAGA